>JAVCKT010055608.1:0-16465 GCA_032273925.1 Rhynchotus rufescens
AGCGCCATGCCCTGTGCTCTATGCCCTGTGCTATACTATATCATCTACTGTCGCTAATCTCTCTACCTTATTAAGTCCTAAAAACACAAAAACTCCTACACTTGCATTTGGTAGTTTGTAAGATAATACAGGATTTTTCAACCTGTAACTCAGATACTGAGTTAATTTTCTATGAGATATAAGTGGCAGGATATAATTCTTAAAGAACTTTAAATCTCACAGAATTCTCGTTCTTCTGATGTTTGAAGATTTGTAGAGGATGGAAATTTAGATAATTCTGGAAAAGGATGGAGGAATCACGAGCAACAGCTGAGGCTTAAACCTGAGACAAAAAACACCCACTCATCTAAAATTTTAAAAATGAAGTGATTTTACTTTAGAAAAGATGGGAGCATATGCATTTCACTGGAAGGAAGGAAGGAAGAAGAAAGGAAGTAACTTTATTAGTATATTTTCCTATTATCTGGTGTTTTTATTTCTTTTACTAGTCTCGTGCCTTCACTTTCTGCTTTCTCTGTAATCTATTCCTCCTCCTCCTCATTTAATTTGAACTATAGAGTTTATTTAACCATGTCAAATCACTCTGTAAAAGTGACTTTTGGATTAGCCCATTTTTTTAGATATTTGAATGTAATAATTAGGTACGTTTTGGTAGTCTTGAAAAGGAACATATTACAGGAGTTTTTACTGACACTATTCTAAGTGACAGTTTCCAAGTCTGAATAGTTTGGCTCTTCTCACGTACAGATGTCAGTAGTCTTTCTTGCAACTGATCCCCAGTTGATACTCATTCTCCTTTGCAGCTTGGATGCATGACTCTTTTCCATTAGCTCTGTCAGGGTGTTTAAAATTGACTTGCAATTTTGTTTCACCTACCTGATGACTCAAAGGTAAAATGCATTAATAAACATTTAGATATGATAATGGTATTTAGACCTGGATATATCACATTTTGAGAATGAAGCTTAATATTGTTGCAGAACTGGTACAGGTTCACATAGGAGTAGATTTATTTCTTATGCTCTGCTAAATTTCCTGCGGAATGCTGAGTGCATTAGAATCCATGGTAACCATGCCTGGGTATAACATTGTATTACTTTGCTGTTGATAATGCAAGTCCATCTAATTAGTACCAAATGTCAGGGTACTAAGAGGAGCAGGTGGCAGCATTTGTATCTGAAATAAATACAAAAACAGTATTTATGTGCAAAAATAGACACAAAATGAAACCTTCTATGGAGTTTTTTATAGCTGGTTTGTCTTGAGAACTAAGATCTGAAAAAAAAAAAAAGAGAGAGAAAGTAATTTAAAACTGTGCTTCATGAATGTAATGGATAATTTCAATTTGAGGTTGAACCAAATATTACTGATAGGAATTCTTTTGACTTAAGACGTGTTATACTTAAAGAAATAAAGTGTAATGTCTCTAGAATACGCACTATGATATTTGGCATTTGGAAAGTTCATAGCTCATTTCAGGTTCATGTTCTATTTTAAAAGTTGCTAGCAATAATGTCAATAGTGAAAAAAAATAAATCTGGATTTTTTAATATCCTTAATTCTTCATGGAATATTAAGGAGTTCAGCATGCCAACTTTAGACTTACTAAGTTTAGGTAGTCTTTAAATACATAGGCCTCTGAGTTACTCAAAATATGCATGAACGTTGTCTTAATGGTCCAAAGAAAAAAGAAATCACTAAATATGTGCCTCAGATGAGTAGAAACATTCTACCTAGATGACAGGCATGTCTTGTGACTTATGAAGAGAAAAAAATACCTCAAAAATCTATCCAAAAAATAATTCTGCAGGAGCATTGTACAGTCTCAATTTTCTGAGGGAGAATGCATTTCCAATGGACCCCATTGGACATTAACTAATCAATCTACATAGTAAAAAATTAACTGGGAATATTAACAAATTTTCTCCTTGCCAGAAGTTGATCAGTGTGAGGAACAGAACAGGTCTAGATACCATGACCTCTTCTGTCTCATTTCGATTCCTCTCACTGAAATATGGCTGCTTAATGTGGACATGAAGAGGATCTCTCATTTGCTGCTTGAACTGTATGCTGCAGCATACAGTTAAAATGGTACTTTGGCCTTGGTACCTTTATTTTCTTTCACAGAAATTTAGGAGATAAATAGATAAAATATGTGGGTGCCTTTATATCGGATAACTGCACTTCCTTGAATGTCACTTATTATGATTACGCAGACAATTTCTGGCCTACAAACATAAAACTTAATTTCATGTTATGCTAGTCTTCTTAGTCTTCTCACACAAATATTCACTAAAAATGAAAAATACTCTCCATGTTACCATTTTATATTTTTTTTTACTTAAATTGCCTAGTTAATCTAGCAACTGAAACATAAGTGAGATTTGTAATTCCATCTGTAATATTAAAATAGTGTGCATTTTTGCATTATTACCACTTAATAAGAAATATGTTATATCTATTAGGAATAAAACGTCCTTTATTCCCTTTCATTTGTAAATGAAATATTAGCAGTTATTTATGCCTTTTTAAGATAGTTTTATTACAAGAGAGAAAAAGAGATAGTAATGAATATTTTTAATGTATTTTGTGAGAAACTCTGATTTTTGAAGCATATATTAACAATCTTTAAGGAAGGCTATTTTTAAAGGAGGGAACTTTTAAGGTGAGATAATTAAGTAAAATTTGTATCCAGCAGATCTGGAAGTACAGAACATACTGCACAAGAAAAAAATAAATAACCTGCAAATGAAAACACCCAAACATCTCCCCAAAAGATTAAGAGACTAAGCTAAGTACTAAAGAATATAAAAAGCAACCTTTCCCAAAATAATAACATAATCATTTTTACAACCATATAGAAACAGCAAAGAGCCAACAGTTTAAGAAGAAAAAATGAAGCTGGGATAAAAAAAGTAAATAGACTTATTTTTAATAATAAAAGTTCTTATCATAAAACAAATATTTAAATTCAAAGCAATTTAAAAAACCCATGGGCTCCTTAAAATAATATCCAGCAAAATAACCTTCAGAGCAAAATATAAATTGGTTCAAGAGGAAAATACATACTGCTAATTTGTTGTATCAGCTTAGCACATTCTAGCAGTACAGTTGTCTTGCTCATTAGTTTGTAAGATAGCCTGCAGTAAAGGACATGTTCTTGTGTTGCCCTGGTGCAGTTCAGGAAGAAAGAAAGATATGGTAGGTCATGATCTTTGTTTCTTTCTTTTTGCTGCTTTGGGTAAGCAAAAACTACAGCTAATCTAAACTTACTTCTGCGCTTCCAGAGCATTGAGTCAAGTGAAGCCCTGGTCCTTTCAGAGTCAAGATACCACTGACAGATTGCATCTTGTCTTTTCATGAGAGACCATTTTCTGATTCTTGTAGAACAAGGCACTTCAGTTCTCACAAAAGTAAAATAGATTCTCATGTCCAAAGGTAAATTAGATTCGTGAAGAAGCAAAAATGGGAATTCGTTCCTACTGGTTTCCCACTCTAAGGTTGCCCCAAAATCACTCTCTTGTGGCAAGAAAATGTTGAGCAAATCAATTGAACAAAGATGTGTTGCTCATGAAAACAGGGACTTCCAACCTGTTGAAAGTTTAATGGGAACAGGTGACAGCTCTTTGCACAAGACTGCTGCTAGGGCTGAGTTCCTACAGTTAGTCTTAATGTAGCTCTCCATCTTTCTCCACTCCCTAAAGAAATCAATGATAAATCCATTTTCAAAATATTAGCTGTGGTAGCTTGTCATTCAACTTGTACTGGAGTACACAGGTTGCATTAGTCACTGAATATAACTGTGGTAAGTGGCACCTGTTATACCTTTTGTTTAGCACTTTGTTGCATGTTTGCTTCCACTCGCTGCTAAAAAGATAATATGTGAGCAGCAGGCAGGCAGAATGGCCACCTGTTTACATAGTTCAGCTTACTGAACATTGGTACCATGGAACCAGTGGAAGAGAAGGGAAATTGCTCCTTCTTGGGGGCAAATTAGTATGGTCATGTAGAAGACAATTCTGGCATGTGAGGCAGGATGGAGCTGAAGTGGTAAAAGCCAGGAAGAAGGATCCTACTGTTGCAAAGCTGAGAAGAGAAGGGAGCTGGCATAAATCCTGCAGGGGATTGCAGAGACCCTTCCTGCAGAAGAGAGGATTTCACTGGTGATCTTGACCAGACGGTGGAGAATTTGTTTGAGTCCAAGAAGTTGCTAAAAATTACAGAACTAGAAAACTAGACTGGAAGAGCTTGTCCTTCAAGGCACAGTTAAGAAAAAATTTGTTTACAAACCCTTTTATTTTACTGCCTCACTTATCTGCCTCAGTTATTACCCTTATCTGGACATGTAAAAGTAAATTATTGTAGTGTGAGTTTTAATAAATCTTCACATAGAAGTTGAAAGCCATTTTAATGTCTAGTCTGGTCACTTTAAAACAAAGAACACAAGCAGTTTCAGCTTTAAGGTTTCGGCAACCTGAGAGCACACCACAATAATTTTGCAGTCATTTTCTATCCTTTCCTGCTCACTTCTACAAGGACAAAAATCAACAGTGCTGCAGAAGCTGTTAGCCTCTTTTGTGCTTGTTTTGTGCACCACCTATTGAAATGAAAGAACTCCTTATGATTATCTTAGTATTTGCTTGATTTTTTTTTCCATAGAAAAATGTAACTGTTCCACTTTTATGTAAACATTAGTAAACTTAAATTTATCCAAAATCCTATAAAGAGATCTTGGTAGGAATGCAAAAATCTTTAAAGATTCTTATTGATCCGTATTGATCTTTATCTGATTGATATTCATGGAATTAGATGAACGTATCCTCTAAATCCTGGGAAAAAAATTAAGCTTCCATAAGGTAATGGTACCGCTTACTCCTAGAGAAAATCACTGACCTGTCATCCCTAACGTAATGTTTTAGATCAGAGGTCCACCAACAATTACAATATTAGAAAGGAAATTACTTTAGAATAAAAAAGAACCTTATCAGCTCTGTACCCATGACCTAGAGTGTTCACAAGCTTTGAGGAAAAAAAAATAGCATTTTAAGAATCTGTCATTTGTTTTGTTAGCATTTTGTGTGCATACCCTTTAAAGATCTCACGGTGAATTGGAATGTGTGAACCTAACAACAGCCATGTTCCTTGACTTACATGTTCTTGCAAAGAAGTGTGAACCGGAAATGTATTCTGACCTGGTGGTAGGTAAATTCAAAATTGTTTCTGGAAAGGAAGGGAAGAGAAACCTGATACAAAAATCAAGAGAGAACCATATACTGTTTATTGAATCTGCATTTTTATAATGATCCATTCTTAAAGGGAGATCCTAATAGAAATTTGCACAATATCCACTTAATATATGCAATATAATATATGCAATATAATTATTTCCATTTATTAACTGCCTAACAAATCAGTCTTCTTTCAATAAATTTCAAAGTTATTTATTCTGTTAATGAAGAATGCATTTGCTTTTGAAAATTCTGTGACTAAAGCTTAGATACCTAAACTTACAGCAGCAATTTGTACTCCTGAGATTCTGAAATAAAACAACCTGCTCTGCTGAGAAAATATAGGTAGCTTAGACGCTAATTGTAGAAGGATTCATTTGTATAAGCTGAAGATAGCAGTTAGGTACTTAATTTAGACAGATAAAATTCCAGCAAGAGTTGTCCTATGCAGCTATATTTTTTTAATCTAAATATAGACAGGCAGTCCTACTGATTAAACTAACAGTTTTTGAAAGACAGGCGGAGGGGACTATTTTTGACAAAACAAGCTTTTCTCAGAAGACCAGGGCTGAATAGGGCAGGTTTAGCTTCCTGGATAAAACATTCAGATCATCAATAATCAGCAAAAGAGATTAATTCTGGGAAGCAGAACTTCAGGATGGTGAAAAAGTGAAAATGAGTCCATAACTGGGAGGAATGTGAAGTAGGAGTACAACTAAGCCAGGTGATTATGCAATCTTCAGAATGCATTTTATAAATGCTTTATAAATGCACAGTTTTTAAATGCTTTTCTTAATTTTAATCAAGTATTCCTCTCCTAAATTAAGTCTTAGCCTTAACTAATTATAAAAATGATCTTTAACCCAGAACATTTTTCTTCTCAAGGACAGCACAGGTTTCAGAAGATGGCAGAGTACAGGCTTGCTATGGGGATTATTTTCTAACGAAGCTGCGGAATTCAATTTAAAGTCAAATAAAGGCTATGGCAAGGAGTTCCCCTCAGTGGATGCTAATCACTGTAAGCAGTAGACACAAGGAGAGTTTCTGATTTTGGGAGGTTCACAGTCATCATAAGTTCTTTTTTCCAATAAATTGATACCCGTGTCATCCCTGTCATGTCACATATCAATGGCAATTGGACTTCAAAAGAACTGAGGCAGACAAAATGACTCAAAGCAATATATGGATTTAGCACTTAGGAAAGTGGGTATAAAATCTTGTGTACCTGTTTTTCTTCTTTCTAGTTTTTCTTTTAGAAAACAAGAAAGAAATGTGGAGAAATTAAGCCTTTAGGGAAGATTTTGTGTTTTCTAAATACATAAAGAATAAAATAATTATATTATTATTTTCCTAAAAAAAATACTTACAATCTATGGATAAAAAATAGAATTACAGATGAAAAAAATAAAAAAGAAAGAACAGAATGGAGTAGTAATAGACAATGAGAAAAAATCCTTTTTTTTGTAGTTTGTTCGAATATAAGAACAGAAATAAACAATAAAAGTAGTCAGCCACCTGCCATCATTTTTTAAGGAGTATACTTAAGCTAGGAATCTGTTCGATAAGCCTTTGCAGAAGGTGATTCAAATACCAGGTGGCTTACAGGCTAAGATAGGTAGGAAGAATCTAGGCATTTGGAATATATTCTTTTTTTTTTGTATATTTTTTAATATACTCATAAATATTGTACTAGTCTTATCTAGAGACTTGAATATGTTATCAAGTGAAGGAAAAAAAAATCTAATACTATAAAAAAGACCACTCAAGGTTGTTCATTTGGCTCTTCAATGTACTGAATAATTATTTTCTAGGCATGTATAATCTTGCAAGAAAGAGTTTACAGCAAGAGTCTTGCTGTAAAAAATGTTTAGTTAATAAACAGGCTTTTAGCTTCATGATTTCTACATGTTGTAACTTTGTATCTGAATATGAGGATTTGCAAAGTTGCCACAGGAAGAAAAAACAGAGATTTCTTCTTATTCTGTTTCGGCTTTTTTGTGTTGGTTCCTTTGGAACTACCTTTCTAGGGGAATGTGAAGGAATCATTCTCCAATGATTTTTATGAACTTACATGGTAACTGTAACCTTCCACACTGTATTAGCAACAGCCTTCATGGTGCTTTTTCTTTAACATAGCATGGCTACCTTGCAGATTTTGAAGTGCACTCCTGTGAATCTTTGATTTTCTGCAGTACTGCTTGAAAGATGGAGATGTCAAGCTGGAAGACAGGTAATGAACTGAGTGTTCAATAGTTCATCACCTTGGTTTAACCAGAAATCTTTTTGCAAGAGGTTTGAAATAATTGTCTTGGTAGAATGAGGTTTTTTTTCCTTTTTGTTTTTTTTGATTCAACAGTGGATCCTACTCAGAACAGCAACATGTACAGGAAGGGACAAGTTTAATCATCATATTGCAAAACATGCTGTGAAAAATGCAGAAATAAAAAGAATTTATAGATAATATTGCTGAAGATCTCTTTGGTCTACCTGAGTATGTAAAGAGAGAGGTCTGACCCTTGGCTGTCATAAGTTACTATTGGCAACTTAAGGTACTGCAGTATCTGTCATATGAGAAAAGTCTGGGAGAGCTGGGCCTGTTCAGCCCAGAGAAGAGGACACCTTAGCAGTGTGTACAAATATCTTGAGGGAGGTTGTCAAGAAGATGGGCCATCAATAAGACAAGAAGCAACAAACTGAAACAGGAAGTTCTACCTGAAGGAGTGTGAAAGAAGAAAAGATGATCATAGAATCATTAATGTTGGAAGGGACCTCTAGAGGTCATCTGGTCCAACCCTCTTGCACACGCAGGGTCACCTAGAGCACATGGCACAGGGCTGCGCCCAAGTGGGTTTAAAGATCTCCAGAGAAGGAGACTCCGCAACCACTCTTGACGGCCTGTTCTAGGGCTCTGTCACCCTCACTGTCAAGAATTTCTTAAGTTCCTGTGGAACTTTTGGTGCTTCAGTTTGTGGCTGTTTTCTCCAGTTCTGTCAATGGCCACCACTGAAAAGAGGTCGGCCTGATCCTCCTCACTCCCTCCCTTGAGGTATTTATAGACACTGATCAGATCACTTCCTCAGGCTGAACAGGCCCAGCTCTCTCAGCCTTAAATGATACTGTATTAAAATCCAGAAATATTTTACTTTAAGGTTGCTGTCCACTTTCTCATGGGAATACTTTTATAGAAGCCTATTATTCCCATCTTCTGCTACTGATAGAATATTTCTCCTGTATTAACAGTGGTGATATACACACATCATGTGAGAGAATTGGGCAGAAATCAGCTAATGCACTATTACAAGAAAGCGAAGTAAATGAAAAAGCAGTCTATGGAGTTATCCTAATCAAAATATAAAAATATGCTTGTTTCACTATTTTTTTCTGACTTTTTTATAATTTTATTTGGGCAGCAGATCCTTATTTCATACAGTGAATGAAAAAAAATACTGGAAAAGCTTTGCAAACCCAGCTAACATAAAGAAAACTGGACTAGCATACTAGTAGAAAATGGTAGTTCAAAACAGGTAGTTCTAGCCACTTTCTTGTGCATTGAGTTCTGATGGTGAATTTCTTCTGTCTTCAGTAAGCTGGAAGTTTTATGGGTAATCATCACATGAGCATTTTTCATCACAATTTCTTTCTTCAAAAATAACATGAGTTTTTTTCTATTTAGAAATATAAAAATATGTATTACAGGCTGCATGATGCTACATTATTCCCTGGTATTATTTATTCCTTGTATCCCCAGGAGTCCTTGTTCTGTGGCATGGCAGCAGTCCTCAATTTCCCGTAACAATCAACAAAATATCTGTGTAGGAGAAATGTTCTAGGAGAGGTTTCTTGATTCCTAACATCTAGAGTTTTGTAACCTCTAGAAGAGGTTGATGGATCATTAATTTAAGTAAGTCCTCTGTTATTGCGGGTACTTATATCACAAAATCTAACTTATAAATTTAGTTGTTTATAACAACAAAATTGTCTCCTTTACTTGCTTTTTGCTGATAGGTGTTGGAATGTGAAGGAGGTTGGAATGCTCCAAACTCAACTACTCTCAACACTGAAAGCCTTTTCCCAATATTTATTTCCAAATATTTATCTTCCATTTTATTTATTACCAATATAATACTACACTATTCAGGAATTCCTCTTGTCCTGTTGTATTTATAGAGAACATGAATATGCCATCACTTTTAACACTGCCAGGATAACTAAGCTAAGATCTGCTAGGTTTTTTTTTGTAAAAATGAACATCTGTTTCCACAGTTATCCACATATCCTTCTTTGACTCTATTCTAGTATTTAAATAAATACCAACTGGTAAAAAATCTCTATTCTACTGTTGCATGTACAGAGCATTTTTTAATTGAGCTCTTTACGAAAACATACTTAAGTGCAAAAAAAAAAAAGTTGACCTAATTAGAAAATTTTATTATAAATAAAAGTATTTTATTTAGTCCAAGATTTAGTCTAAGCTACAGTCAGTCTAACCATTTATATTTGAAGGACAGCTTGAACTTCTCATGAATAAGTACATAAAGCACTTATAAGCTGTATCAATTTTGTAACAATGCATTCTGAACTCAAATGGTTCCTCATCATTACAATTTTATAAAATAAAAATTGATAGTATCATTATAGTTAAAGAAAACAAATGTATATTAATTTAGTTTAATATTAAGAATGAAAAGTTTAGGTTGCTTTGAACTCACAAGAGGTGAAAAATATTGTTATGATCATAACGTTATGATAACGTTATGATCATAGGAACAGTTTAATGAATACTTGTTTTTTGGATTTTTTTTCTGTATTTGTCGTATCTTTTGTATAGTTTCATGTAGCATGGTTTCATTCATTAGTTTGAAATGCCTGAGGAAGGCTTGGCAGAGCAACTAACCAGATAGATTAAAGCTTATTTCCTCTTGAAGACAGTTCTGCAAACACAAAGCAGTTATCCTTTGAAACTGCATTTTTGTTTCCTTCTCTGACACACAAGACTTGAAATTAGCAGAAATGTCATCCAAAAATGTTGATTTTGCTTTGGTTGCTTTAAAGTTCACAAATCTATTTTCACTAAGAAACTTTTACAATATTTTTTCCTCTCAACTTTTTTGTATCATGACCTAGGAGCGGAGAAAAAGAAGACTTATAAAACTTTGAGGATGAAATTGCAGAAAATGTCTAATATTCACTTGCCTCATATGTCCTATCTTATCTCAAGGCTAATAATTTCAAGCATGAATATCAGTCTCACACCATTAACTTCAATGATGTGATCTACTGCTGTTTGAACAAAGGAAAAAAATATATTGTGCAGTCTGTGAAAAGAGATTTTTACTCATTGGTTATCTTCAACCCAAATTTATGAAATCAAACAGATGTAAATTTCAAGCCTGTTTTATTATGCAACTTCAATTTATTATGTTACATGTAATATTTTAATACAGCAACAGTGAGCTTGATCTACATACAATATCTTTGATTTTTTTTAACAATTTATAATACTTTTTCTAACACCAGGCTTGATAAACACTGCAAAGGAAGAGAAACGTACCTAAAACCAAGATTCATAGAAGTCAATGAACTGACCAGGGAACAACAACCATGAAGTCTTCTATGTCCTGTTGAGATTTATATTCAATTAGTTAGTTAAAGATGAATAGGTTCAACAAGATCTATTCAGAACAGAACTCTCAATAGGTGCCAGGAGTTCCCCCTCTTAATTAGTATATGCCATGAGCTTCCTACTCCCTGTGGTACTGCAATATTTCTCAGAGGACAAGATGAAATCCTTATTCATACCTGAGAAAATACATAAATACTTTAACTTGTTAGCTGCAAGATCAATTGGACTGTACCGGTTTTTCTGATTCGGTGATATATTAGGCCTAATGTAGATTAAATTTGTGTTTATCAGATTGGCTTCTGAGTGTGAGATAGCTAGAAAACATTTTGTTTGTGGATGGTATGGGGCTTTGGTGCAAATGGGACATTGCAGCTTGATGCTGGTTGAACACTGGGGAGATGATAGGCACAATCAATAGCAGAAGATGCTGTAGAATACAATACACAAGTAAAATGAAATTGTCTAGGATTCAAGGTTAAACTACAAATGATCTAAAAATTTGGGGGAAGGTGGATTCTCATATGTATATTTGTTTTACCTAAGTGCTGAAATGGAAGTTATGATTTATTTTTCCTTTTGTTTTTCTTTCTAACTCTTAACTCACATTGACCACATCTCTGTGGGTACCAGTCCAGATTTTATCAGCATGCTAAAGGAAAAAACATGAGCTGAAAGAGGAGAAGATATTATTAAAAGTTATGAAAGTTGTAAGCATAAAAAACTGTAAGACTAATAAAACTGGCTAATGAAGCCAGAGGCAGGAGGAGCTGTATTATTTGAACAAACGTACAGATAGATTACTAATGGAATGGCTCCAATATTGCTCATATGACTCATACTATTCTATCAGTGGACAGGCCACAGAAATTAGGATTTTTCAAGAAATCATCTGTTGACATTTATCTGTGAGGCTTTAGCAACCCATAAAAAGATCAGCAACACCCTCCCTGCTTCCAAACAAGTGAAATATCCTTGAGAAATTTGATCCATTTTTGGCTCAAATCTGTTTTTGATGCATTGAGCAACGTAACTGGAATCAGCATTAATAGGATTTCATAGTTCCTATTAATCTGATTCTAACCTGTGAGTAAGACTGACAAGAGCATACACTCTAGAGTGAAAGTACATTGCATGGAATAAACAGAAAAGAAGAGTTAGATTTATTATTCTATCAAAGAATTGCTGTGCGTTACTACTAATAGGGCTTTTAGAAAAGGCAGACATAGGGTCAATAATCTGACTGGGTTTTTAAAATAGACAAATGTAATCCTAGGCTTTTTCATCAGAAGCATTTCTGATAGAAAGTTGAATCATCCCTTCTGGACAGTAAAAATATATTAGGAAGATTGCGAGAAGTATTATATCATGATTTTCACATCCCATATGTATCACAGAGAGAGATCCTCTGACAACCCTGTGCAACTTCTCAAGCGAAGTCAGGAGAAGGTCAGCAAGGTTAAGGTTTATATATATCCAACAACTTGAGTGAAGCCCATGACGTAGGGCTAGATTTGAAATCTCTGAATGGACTTACAGAGCTAAATTCATATACTTTATAAAACCTTGCAAAAAGAGATTGAACAAGCATCTGTTTTTAGTGCTTGAGTCAATCGATAGAGTTATCTGCACAGGTCATTTGAGATGCCTGTACTGGCATCCTAAAGATCCAGGATCTCTGCACATGGCTGATTGGAATGACAAGAACCCTTGTGAAGCAGCAGATGGAGCCACTATTCCTACATGGAAGCAACTGCATTGATCCCTGAAAGCGAAATTCAGTTCCAGATTCAGATACCTAAATTTAGATATTCCCAATAGTCAATAGACATCTAAGCAAAAGTCTGGATGACTATTAACTCAATGAATGCAGGGAAGAAGGAAGTCACTAATAGAGAGGGATGAAATTCTTTTTTTCCTATTAAAGCTGCCTCTCTTAAGGCTTGCGTTCACATTCAGGTGATGCAAACACAACTATGTAGGTATATATCCACTTTATTCAGACTGCTACTTATCTTTCTGTGCTACCAAAGCTATGCTCATATGACCTGCTTGGTGTTTGCTTGTGATATGGAACATTCTGAAAACTGCATTAATTTTATTTTTTTCCTCTGATTAGTCATTGTTAATCTTTTGTTAATTTTTTTTTTTTTTTTTATCTGTAAAAGCTGCTCCCCGAGCTTTTATTTTTCCTTCATCCTAAACAGGTATTCTAACTTTCTGATTTTATTAAAGCTTAAAGACTTCTAAGGTTGTGAGTACAGCACAGAAAATGAGCAGAAAAAATGTGCTTCAACAGCGAGATAACTAACTATAGCATTTGTTATTCAGAAGTAGAAAGTAGGGAGATAAGATTTGCTCTGTGGTACCCAAACTAATAATAAATTAAGACCAGAATCCAGGGCCTTAGATAATACAAGACATGACCCAAACTGTCCTCCACCTTTGCTTGCCTGCCTTATCTTGACTGAGTGTGATTCTTCCTGTCTGTGATGGCTCATTTCAGTGTACAGTGATTCATTCAGTTTATATCCATTGGAACTATCAGTAGACTTAGACAGACCTTAATCACCCTTCATTTCTGCTTTTAAGCTCTTCACTTCCTCCTTTTATTTCTGCTTCCCTTGACAGGAATGAGAAACATGAGTTTTTTTTTTTTTTTTTCTAATGAAAATTGGGTTCTGATCTCATGTTATATCATAAGTTTGTGTCCTACTGTCAGACCTAGGGTGTGTAAGTGTTAATCCGGTCCTGCTTAGATTTAGTCATATTTCTGTTTTTTTTTTTTTTTTTTTTGTGATAGTTCTGCTTAATTTTATTTTGTCCGTACCATAGGTTTTAATTGTCTATCCTTCAGCTCATAAATATGAGACCTTTTAAAATAAAAGTTCTCTTATCAAGACTTTTTTTTTTAAGAAGAATAAATAATTAACAGAATTTTGACAGAATTTTGGCAAATTTGCATGGCTCTGCCACTCTTCTAGTTGCTGTATTCAGATTTCTTTTCAACCTGTATCGTTTATTTTTACATTTAAGCAAGCATTTCACCTGCTGCAATGCCTACCTGATATTATATCATAAAGAATATATCAAAGGAACAGATTTTTCCCCTCATAATTTGATTGACTTATAAAATACTGGAAAACCAGATCATTAAAATCACATGGACAGAAAGGTATGCTTATCATTTTTGGATTTAAAGATTTTTGGATTTAGAAACTTCTAGTATTCTTAATGGCAGTTCTTGCTTCTAAGCACATAACAGCAGATTGGAGAATATTAACAGCTATTAATTTCTATAGTCTACAGTCTCCTAGATAAACTATTTTACTCTTTCCAACTAAATGAGAGGGGTAAAATCAAAGAATTTCCTCACTCTGAGTAGCTGAACAAATGAATATGACACTGTCTAAAACTCAAGAGGCCTGACTTCTTCTCGCAATTTGGTTAATCCATTGACTTCCTCCTTCTACCTGACTGAACTACTTTTATTTATTTAAGTTTATTTAAGCTGTGTTTTCTACAGAACAAGGACTATCCTCCTTCTCCTTCTCCTTCTCCTTCTCCTTCTCCTTCTCCTTCTCCTTCTCCTTCTCCTCTCATTCATTTATTTTTCTTAGCAGGTTTTAAGGTGCTTAAACAGTTTTTAAACATGCCTTAAAATGCATTAAAACCATATAAATTTTATTACAACAGAGCTAAAAGCCCACAGTGAAGCTGGATGCCATGTAACAATACTATGGTAATATCACTCTGTGTGAGCTGATAAATCCTGGGTTATCCACATCTCAGGTAAGACCCAGAAAAAAATAAGCTGCTCCGTAGAAAGGAACAACAGCACCACCACCGGGTACTGAAGTGAAAGTACTAGTTATAGCATTCAGCCTTGAGAGAGCTAGGAAGGACCAAAATGGCTGAAGATGCCAGCAGGCAGCTCTGGTTCATTCCTGCATCCAGCCTTTCGAAATTGGCTAGTTGTGCTGTTGGTAGGTGACTCTGCTTAAGGGGTTAGCTCTTGTGATTTTTTACGAGAAGTTATTTGGAAATAATTGGCTTCTATTCTGTGAGCAAATAATGAAGTTTCAGGGTTCCTTTGGGCAGCCAAAATTATGCAGATATCTTATATTTTGAGGTTTGTAAATCCTTTCTTTGAATGTAAGCTTTAGGGTTTTGGATTTTTTTTTTCTGGAATGTCAAAGCAATATTGTAATATTCAAGATTAAAAAAAAAAAAAAAAAAAAGGATAGAGATAAAAAAGATAAAAGGAGTCTGTCCATAAAATGTGAACAGTCAAACCAAGCTTACAACATGACATTATCCTTTGCCTTAGTCCTAATAAGAATATAAATCAAAATGGCAACATTCATATCATTTGAACTGAGGACTGAACTGAGATGCTGATTTAAAACCGAAGTCAGTTTAAATTATACCTAAGTAACACAAAGATCCAAAACCGAAACCGTGGCACTGAAGAATTTCTCTTACTTTCAACTTTTCACTTGCTGATAATGTATCTGCTCTTCAGCTTTGCATTACTGCTCCATTTTTTTCTTTCCCTGGAGCCTCCCTCTTTCTCTCAACATAATCTTCTCCTTTTCTTTCCTGTTTTTGGCATGTCTCTCGTCATTTCAGGAGTCTCTCTACTTCTGATTGCACTGGCAGTATTTTTGCCTGAGTGCTCTAGAGTGATCCACTCAGTGCAGCCAGCTATCACCAGTGAATTGTCAAGAAGTGTTTGTTGTGTGCCAAAGTACAATCCATGTGAAAGTACCATTTTGTTTTATGTTTTGTATAGACTGAAGCATGGGAATGACTAAGAGTTGTCAGAGATCTGCCAATTTCCCTGACACTGTCTAAACACGTACCTTCTGGACCCGATTTGACCCTTTTTTTTCACACAGAAGTTTTTGAAAATTTGTTTCACTTCTTTATGTATCAAGCTCAATGCATAAATTTGCACAGAAGGTTTCAGTTCAGTCAGTGATGCCAACAAAGATGGCTTTTTTTCCCTTAAGGTTTGAATATTATCATTTTGCATTCCTGACTGTAAAGTATTTTAGCATTGATAGTGGTATTACCAAGTGCCTAAGGTGACTGTGACAGTACTCCTACTGTGACCTTCACAGACTGTAATTCTCAGATTTCCAACAAAGCCATCTTTTTCTTCAGTATTTTTTTTTGAAATTTATTGTTATTTTCTGAACTTTTAAAATGATTTTTCTCTTTATTCCTTTTTATCTTTGATGATTGAACTTATGGTCTTACATACTAACCTATGTGATAAAATTAATCCTTAAAGTGCCTCTCACACTTAAATGGCAGATAGAGACTAATGCCCAGAAGACCAAGCTAGACTCCTGATGCAAGTTATCAAGATTTCTTTCCTTTTGTCATATTTATTAAAAAAGTGCACCCAGTAATTCAGCTGCTTCCTTGTGAATCAGTCTTTTCAAGATTTACTTCCATCCATTGTTGCAGAACCTTCTATTTTTCATGCAGGTAGAAGACACATTAAAAAATCTTACTTGATAGCACTTTAGTTGATGGCTGAAATTTGCAGAGCTGTCTTGAGATTTGACTATGCCCTTCCCAACAGAGTGACTGCTTATATGACAGT
>JAVCKT010055709.1:0-16459 GCA_032273925.1 Rhynchotus rufescens
GCAAATTTCATTGATCTTGACAAGACACAGAGATCCTTTTGCAGAAAACGTTCCCACTCAAACTACTAGAGGCCAGGTTGCATATTTCTTTTGTGGTCAGTACGAAAGTATTGGTGATATGGAATTCCTATTTTAATTAGATGACAGAATCCAGTTAGAAGTGAGAATGTTCTTTTCAATAGAGATATGCTGAGTTTTTTTTTTCTACTTTTTTTTTTTAACTTGGAAATGACAAAATAAAGAAGAGTTTCAATGAAAGAATATGAGTGGGATACCGTAGAGAAATCAAGATTTTAAGATACTATTTTTGTTTTAAAATATGCAAAAGAGATTCCTTTGCCTCAGACAAAGAGGAAACAATTATCAAGATATTGATTGATTTCTAAAGTCCATAAAATAAAATTATGACAAGTTCATTCAATGTTTTTTTAAGTCTTCCTTAACTTTTCAAATTCACAGCTTCAGAATGCAAGCTTGTTACATAACTTTAGAAATTCAATCTATAAATATGCATTGAACAAGAATTACAAAGAGATTCTTCATGCATGTCACAATGAATAAGAAAAGACAATCAGCACATTTTGTTATAAGCATTCATACTGCATGATTTTTGCTTTCCTTAATGTAAAATGAAAAGAAATAAAATTAAAGTCATCTACTGACATCTTGGAAGGTTTCAGATTCTTAAGAATGAGATTTTGTGGACAGTTTACATGCATTAGGTACCTGCCCTGACCTCCAGTTCTGGCTCCAGTATACTGCAAATCTGCTAGACTTCCTGTGTCACATATGCCATCTAATTTCCTAGATATCTAGCAGCATTTCAAATAGGACCAGTTGCTTGAGTTTAGAAGCCTGAATTAGGGCCATTCAAGTCTGTGACTGTGATGTTCTAGTCAAACAGAACATCTGTTGCTCAGTAGGCAACAGAAAACTTTCTGCCGAAATTATTTTGAGGGGAAAAAGGATTTTCACTGTGTCACTAACTGAAGGAAATGCTAACTGAAGGAAATGAAGGAAATGTCAAGGAATCAAGACCCCTACCCCTAAGAGCAGCAGGTCCCTGTGATGGGGGCAGAGAAGCTGCAGAGAAGTGCTGCTGCTCCCAAAGGGACTGGGGAGCAAAGGAGCACATGGACGTGGCAAGTGTGCTGTTCCCTGAGTGTTTCCCAGACACAGGATGCAGTGGGAAGGGGCAAGGAGAGGACACTTAGCCTAACAGGATGTAGGAAGGCTGCAACTAGAGAAGATGGCCCTGCTGTGAGCCCCAGTGAGCAGGAGCACTCTCCTCCCAAAGCAGCCAAGCGAGAGGGTCCCCTTGCAGAGATCCAAAGGTTTTGCCAGACTGCAACCTGTAGCTCTGCCACTTATCCTTTGAGAAGACAAGAGTGACACTAGTTTTTTGCCAGACTGCAATCTGCAGCTCTGCCACTTGTACTTTGAGGAGACTAGAGTGACACTTCCTTGCTTCTAGTCCTCCGTCTCTCCTCTCCCAGTCACCATGACCTTTCCAAGAGGATGGAGAGGGGGCCTTGTAATGACATTGAGAACATGTTTGGATTTTGGGTCACATTCAACGATTCCTGAGATAACGACCGCTGTAAAGGTAGAGCTTGATATTATTCATATTGAGTGCTTGCATTCAGTAGGGGAGTAAGGCCTAATGCTGGTGAACATTGGTTTTCAGGTGCGTGAGTCTCACTGAAGTGACTGTTTTGGGGAGGTATGAAAAGTCCCTAAGTACCCTTTCACAGCTTTGAAATCACTACTTTTGAAACCATTACATAATTGTAAGTGCCTAAAAGAGGCTTGCCAAGGATAGGATGGAATCATAGATCTGGAAAAACATCCTAACAGCTTCTTTCTGCATCACGCAGCATATGGCCACAGTGTAGAATTTGTCCAATTTTTTTTTCAGTATAAGCATGAATGATATATTTGAAGTTATGGCATCTCCCTTTATTTAGTTTTAGAGAGATATTTTTAATGAAAAGTCAGATGATCTTTTTTTTTTCCTTTTTTTTTTTCTTTTTTAGGATACATAACGTAATTTATGATCTAGCGGTCATGATTATGTGCTTTGAACTGACTTCATTTATTTGCTCTTCTATTTTTGAGAGACGTTTGAAAGGCCATTTTTTCCCATTGTCTGAGATATGGGAATAATAAGTTATTCCTCCTAGAAACAATTGCTGTTATAATCGTTTTGTTACTTTAGATTGGTTTATTATAGAGAATAGTCAGAATTTTCTCCAGAGACAGTTACTAGGGAATCTCTTGACTTAGGCATTTCTATTCCCTTCCTTTTTTATCCATCTCATACAATTCAAAGTACAATGAATAAAAGAAAAATGGCAACACATAGCTAATCAATTTATTGCTGGGAACTTTACTTCCTAAAGTGATAAAAAACATAGCTCCTTTTGAACACAGAAGCACTTGTTATTATCTAGAGAGGAATTTTGAGGATAAGCCATCAATATCAGAAAGATATAAGCCTTAACTGGAAATCTTCCTCTGAAAAGTCACAAAAATACTAGGAAAGGCCAGTACGAAATGGAGGCCATACAAGTTTTAGAATGGAGCTTATAATTCCTCACTAATAATAAATAATTAAAGGAGGATTGTCTGTGCTTAGAATTCCATGCATAGATGAAACTTTGTTTTTATACGGAAATATCAAGTGGAAGAAACTTTTATACTAAACTTAGTGTCAGAGCAAAAAATGCCATGGAGCCTGGATTTGTAGAGCTTATCAAAGCTACATTTTTTTGTTTCTGTTCTCTTATCACATAGACATATATTATATTTCAGCTAAAGTTGATGTTTTGGATTGGACTAGATGATCTCTAGAGGTCCCTTCCAACCTCAATCATTCTGTGATTCTGTATATTCTTTTAGGACTTAAAAATCCCATTACCTTTTCTAACTCTAGAGAGAGCACAGTGAAAACATTTAATATCCCTTTTTGGTTTCTTTTTCGAAACAGTGACTGGAAATGTGTACTTTTAAGCTATATGTGCTCAAGGTGACACATCCTTGAATGCTTGAGAACTTATCAAAACAATTCCTCAAAAACTAGCAATTTGAGAAACCGTGGTGAGTTCCCAGAGCACAATAGAAGGGAAATATACAGACTGTCTTAAGTGACAGATCAGAAAAATCATGAAACAGATGACTTAGTTATTGGTATAAGCTACAGACAAAGCAAAGCAATGAGACAAGCACTTATTCAAGACAAATCATATCAATACCTCCTTGGACAGGATAGCTAGTCTATTAAATAGAAGGGACTACTTCAAAATGTATATAAATGGATTTCTGTATTTTTAAAGATCTAGGGAAAAACAATCTGCATGAAATCATAAAGTTGGTGATGATTAAAAAGGTCATTCGTTGAACAACACTCTGAGGTTCCTTAGAGTATTTCAAACAGGGTATTGTGCAATAAATTGATCAATGTTTTAATTAATAACTTAGCTGGTGGAATGACAAAAAATACAGATGAAATTCCTGAGTGATATTGCACTGAGGAGTAGCACCAACTTCATTATTCAGGCTGAGAAATGTAAGAATTACTATATAATCAGCAGTATTCAGCTTATTAGAGGCAAGATAAATAGAGGTGCCATGCCTGGGAGAAATTGAACGTTGACAGGCAAAACTTACAGTCATGGAATAAGCAAAGTGTTGCATCTGGAATTGTAATTGTAGTATGTGAACTGAATGTGTATCAAAAATGCATTGATCATGCAGCAAAGAATTCTGAAATGTATAAAACTCCGAGGGAATGTGTAAGACATAAGCTCTAATTATTCTCCTTGACAGTAGTATTGTGAGTTCAGTCACTGAACCTTGGTCAATTTTAGGGAATTATGGGCACTGCATGTTATGAAAGATCAATATATTTTTCATTTTTTTTCTAAAAAAAAAAAAAAAAGACGGGAGTTTTAAGGTAAGATTACAAGAACTGCATTTACATAAATAGGAATGAGAAAGCTGAGTAAGAAATATGATACTAATTCTCCATGGCAGGTGGGCAACTGTGTGGCAGGTCCTCAGAGGACATAATGCAATGCAATTAAATTAACTTAAAGTAACAGCGGTTTGCTTTAGAAATTAGGAAAGATACTTTAAATGAAAAGATAGTTAAGCACTGATATAAAAAATCTGGAATATTGATCACTAGAAATCTTTATGAATAAACTATGCAAACGGCTATGAGAGGTGATTCAAATGCACTTCATCCCTTTCAGAGAAGAGAAGTTACTTCCTGAGGTCCTTAGATATTATAATTTCTTTATTCATTTATATTTTTTTATCAACTATTTTTGGGAGCATATTTCTGCAGATTACGAGTATTATTTTAAACAATAATTCAGTACATATTTTCAAAGGCAAGATGCAGTTTCTGGTTCTTTGTAAGTGATATTCATTTATATTTCAGTTGTTCGTTTTGTGGATTCAGTGTATTTCCAGTGCAGGATTCTTCTTTAATGATAGATAACTGTGATAAGAGGATTTGATGAATCATAAACTATCACTCTCTTCTTTAACACTGCTGCCTGGGAAAATTCCAACTGCACATTGTAGGTGTAGAAAATTTTCTCTTTTTTGTTGAATTGACAGATACATTAAACCTAATTCTTTCTATCCACTATAGAAGTGTGCTTTTCTCAAAAGAAAAAGAATGGCTTCTGTAAATCAGCTTATCCTAGAAGTCAAGTTTACAGTCAGATAAAGCTGCAAGATGCATACAGGTTACAAGACTGTATCAGCCTAAGGATAATTCTCCAAGTTCATTCAGCAACATTACCGAATGGAAAATAGATACCTATTTCATCAGTAAAGACTATCTCCTGATCCCCTAGGAGCTGTTTACCAAAAGACCTCCAGCACAGCAGGTAAAGCCTGGCCACCTGATTTTGGCTAGCTCAGGCTGGGGTCACCTTTACCCAGAGCACAGCTGGCTCTTCTCCTGTAACTGAGAAGTCCTGCTGAGGGTCTTGCTGACCCTGCATTACTGGCAGTCTCCTGAGCATATAGATTTTTGTCATAACCAGTCAATTCTTAAGAACAAACTGTGATACTCTAAGGCTGTAGATTTCCAGTAAATATGCATTACTCCATTCCTCTATTTAATGGAATTTTTACTTCCTTCCTTCTCCCTGCTCTTAGGAACTAAAGCCACAAAAATAGGCTCAGGTTGAACCTATTTTGAGGTTTATTTTTATTTTATTTCTTTAATCACCTGTAAGAAGACACTCCTTTTTTATTCATTTTACTCAAAATGATATACTTTAAAAATTCATTTTATGTGTGGAGAAATTAAAGCAAATCTTTAAATTGTGTCCTGTTCTTGGTTCAAAATAAAACATTCTTTTTAGTAATCCTAAAACCTGTCCTATAATATTATCTTTTCTGTCATTCATAGTGTATTGTGCAGATTTTCAACATGTGTTATATTAAACGAAGTTAAATACAGAAATCCTAGTTTGAACTGATAAGATAATTATTTCAAGTTACTTTGGCTTTTAGAGTTTTTTTTCCCCCATGTTATCTTTTACACATACTTCTAAATTTCAGTTTCTGAGTCCCATAATGTCTAACTATTAAATGCAGAAAAATGCATATGCTTAGAATAAAGGAGAGAACTTTAAACGTGTCATGTCCTACTGTTCTACTAACGCATCAGTCTCTATGTCTCACTATATGGTATATTTTTGACCATTAACTCCAGACCTAATGCATACAAAATTCTGAATTTTAATCCGTACATTTAAAGTACACACATATAAACACTGGCAAAATCTTTAATTTTCTTAATCTATTTTTTGTAGATTTTTTATTTTGACATTTCTAGCTTAATCAAATGTTACTTTTCTGAAATCTCTGATCTGGATCCACTGTTGGATGCCTATTCAAAGACTCCCATTGGTTTTAATGAGATGAAAACCTGCTCCTTACATTTAACAAATGCAACTGTAGCTCAGTGTCGTTCTGCTCATTAGAGACTCATACTAGCTGCCATTTGTTACAAAATAAATGTTCTTTCACAGGATATTTAGTCTTAGTGATTTGGATCAGAATCCTCTGAAAAATCTTACAGATATGAAATATATCCACATATATCCACATTGTAAATGTGTGGTATATGTATTGTACATCCCATTCTTATAATTAATTTTATGCCATTTTTTTGACTCTTTACCTAAAGATATTCATTCATATATTAGACTGCAGCCATGTAGGAACCAAAGATCCTACATGATCTTTGTAAAAGTTCATAGTTTTAAAGTTTTAAAGAGATGAATTTCTGTCACAGGTTACTCGGAGAATTCTTGGAATTGGAAGGGACCTCTAGAGGTCTCTAGTCTGATCCCTTGCTCAAAGTAGCTAAAGTTGCTCAGGGCCTTGACCAGCTGAGTTCTAAATAGTTCTGAAGGAGTACTAGGAGAATTAGTAAATTACACATATGAAATTAAGTTTCAAGATAAGCCCTGGCCTCTTGCTTTTCAAGACGAATGAAGAAATAACTGTGAAACTGACAAAGCTTTCTGAAAATCACTTTCCTCTTGACAGAGTAACATCTCTGAACACTATTGTTCTGCCAAGTAGCTTTCTCCAGAAGTGGAAATAGGCTGTTTACATGCTGTAAACAAACAGCTACTACCCATGATCCCTTCAAGAACTAATCTTTTCTCTGAAAGCAATAATCTTTCCTCTTTGGCCAACTAAGAGAAGTCGACATGAGTATGAGTTCTTTCGTTTCTTTCCTTAAGAAACTCCAGGAATCTGCAGCTTTAACCAGAGTTAGTGGCATGAATATAATCTTTGGTGATATTCTCTGCTTTTAAGCAAAGCTAGTTAATATTTTCTTTCCTTTTGAACTAGAGCGGGAGTTATTTCCAAAGATGGACTCTGCCACACCTGATATGGGTGATATCAGGGAGAAGTTTGTCTGGAACAGTGCCATTTAGTACTGAACAAAGTATCAGTTAGTTGGCACGCGCAGAGAATCAAGGCACTGAGACTCTGCTTTTCACATCATGCTACAAAATCTTTTATCGACCTACTGGCCAGTCACACCATGGCACATCATAGTACTGCTGAGTACTCATGTTGCCTTCACTTTCTTCAAGCGAAGCACCTAAATAGAGAGATTCAAATAATTCTGGAGATTCCATCAAGCCCAGTTTGTGCGTGCCCTAGATGATCTCCTGATTTTCGTGCAGACTCAGTGATTCTGTAAAAGCTTTTAGCTATTGTTCTGGCCACATCCAGGTGGTTCTATCACTGTAAGGCAAAGCAGGAGATGAGAGCTTTCCAGAGATCACCTGTCAAAGGGCAGAGTTGTTTGGAGGAGACATTCCAGATGGTTTTGGTATACCTCAAACTTAATGTGGATGCTCAGCTCCATTTATCTCAAGAGGATGCCTCTAAACCTGAATATTTTCTTAAATGTTATGGATAAGGAACATATAATAGGGGCACACAGAAGTGAAATATTTCTGGCTATTTCTATCTCTAATGTTGGTAGATGAGTAAATCAGAATCAGTAAGGAGTTTGCCATTGTCTTTCAGAATTACTGAGACTTTAAGAAGAGACACAGTTCTCCAGAAGACAGACTACCTGCTACTGATACCAAATCTGATGATATACCAAGAAGCTAAACACCAACTATATATATTTTCAGCCACTTCATTCACAAGTGCAGCACTGGATCAAGGAATTTGCATTTTGATTGTGAGATTATTTTTCCCCACAGCAGCTAAGTACTTTTTTTCTCTCTCTCTAATTCTCTCTCACTCTACTTTTGATTTATCTTTCTGTTTTTACTCTCTTTCTTTGCCTTCCAGTGCTGCAGTGGGAATTGAACTGTCACACAGACAGTCTGTGGCAATAAATGATGCACCCCAGATGTACATTCAGTTTTCATGTATATAGAAGGGTCAGAAATGTGTAATGAGGCAGATAGTGCTCAGAGAGAAGCAAAAGTGATTATGGTAAATTAGTTTTCTTTCTTTGAATGAAACCACTGTTTACTCCTGTACAAAGAATCAAATCACCTTTTACCTTATTAAAAGCAAAGCCATAGAATTTGAAAAAGTGTGGATCAAGGAGGGAAAGGATTAAAAAACAACAAAAATAATACCAAAACTCTACCATTTCTTTTGCTGCCTGAACCTTTCCATGTGACTATTATCTAAGTACAAGGTGTTGTGATGCTGGCAAGAATGTGACTATATCATTTTAATATATAAGACAATAGGCATAATTCCAAATGTGACCTTGGAAACTGGAGAATACTTTCCACCTTTGTTTTTTTATACTCAGGATTGCAGATCAGAATTGCTCTATAATACTAAGAGCAACTACAGGATAACATGAGTGCCACCTATATGCCATTCTCTTTGTCAGTGCAATGCATGTATGAAGGCAAAAGCTGCTCTGAAAATTCAGTATGTGGTACAAATCATGAGGTTTAAAAAGGGGCAGTTTTGATACCCTTTTGTCTTTAAAACAATCTGTCAAAAGAAAGACCATCCAGAGGTTTGTATATCTGTGTTTTCCCAGGCAAAGTCATGTACAGGAGAAACAGTCAGCTACGACTCTCTTGTTACCTTACTACCGTGCAAACAGAAGAAGGGCTCTTTTCCTTATTACTGCCAGAAATTAGTCCGCCATATAAGTGGCAAGACTCACATGAGTTGAATTCCCCCATAGTATTTCAGAGTCATCAGATCCTGTTACTTCATTTTCTATGACATAATTTTTAAGAGTATTTTTTTCATTTTTTTCCTCAGTTCTATATTGTGTATAACCTTTTTGGGTGGGGAAAGTAGCTGAAGAATGACAATTTCACATAATTATACAGAGGTGCCAACATAGTTTGCTTATTCTGAAATCTGTACAACTCTGCATGGTAAGAAATGCCAGAAATAGTTGTCTTTTTTTGCTAACTTGTTATTTTTTATTTGGTGTTTTAATCCACGAAATCCAGGCAACTCTACAGCAGCTTGGTACTGTAAAAATCTTGCATAGTATCCATGTATCATATTGCACATGTCCATCTACATGATGGAATGTGAAAAGCTTAGTGTCTACAAGAGCATAAAAATTGCCACATTGGATCAGACTAGCAGCTCATCTGACAGAATTTCTCACTGCTAATAGAACTTCTATTGCTACCAGTACTCAGTAATAGATGTTTCAGAAGTTGTAGAATTCCTGGAGACAATTATACAAAAATATTCCCAAAACAGGAATATTTTTACTAACTTTTTTAAAGCAAGGCTAAACCCTTTGCTATAACTTAACCTGATGGAGTAGTTTTGAACATTCCACGCTGAATGTCGACTGTGCAACCCATCAAAACAGTGCGAAAGTGGGAGACAATGTTTGTGGCCTTTCAGAAGCACAGATTTTCAGCCCGGTTCAGCTGCAGAGAGCTTTAAAGGACCACACTACAGTCAATGTGTGATGCAGTTCACATGAACTAGATCGCACTCGTCGTCAAATAGCTGCCCACTACATACTGTGATAAACGTACTACATCGGCAAGACTAGTCTGCTTTAGACATATATTAGAGGTAGATATTGTTTTCTTAGGAGTAGGCCTAGTAAGATGCCTTGAGATTGGCATGGCATGTTTTTATTTGAAAGATCATTAATAAAGAAGGGGGGGATGGGATGTTTTGATGAGGTTGTTCCCATTCAGCTCTTCTGAGGAGGTTAATGATGATGTTTAATCCTACTGGGAGTGGACAAGAAAATTTAGCAACATGTTGACTATTTATGAGACTGTTGATTACATCTACAATAAATTACATGAAACAAGTTTTATACAAACTTGCAAAAAAGGAAAGTATCAACATGTGTGGATTTAGCAATTTTTCATATGTGGAAGCCATAAGAACCCTAGACGTGAGAAAGAAATACAGGCAAACTGCAAACATAAATGTACTAAGGTATCCAGAATATAGCCAGGAAAACAGATGCTACCATCAGAAATCTGCCAGTGATCCTGCGACATTTAGTTCTTGCAAAGACAATGTCTTTAATAATGTTATACTGATGAGATTCTACTTAAGACCAAATAAAGATGCTATTAATATATAATCTTAAGACTGCTAGAGTGCAGCAAGTCACTTCTAGGACAACAGCAAGTCACTTCTAGGACAACAGGATAAAATTTCCAAAGAGCTGGTGACAGCCAGGGGTTATTCATCCGTGTTAGCACTTGAAAAGGAAATTAGATGTTTACCTGAAAAGCATTCAGGTACAATGGTACAATTTCTATTCCAGATAAAAGCATTCAAATGCAGATCAAGCGACTGCTATAGGAATGGCAATGCACAATCATAGCAGGAGAAGCAAAATTCAAGGATAATTTTTAAAAAGAGGAAAATGAATTTCACACTCCAGACTAATGGAAAGGCAAACTGATGATTGGTCAGAATTGTGAAGAAAACAAGAATATTCAGAGCATAACAGGATGAAATATGACCCTAACTGGTGTCTGAGGAAAAACAATTGTAAAGACAAATTAATGAACAAACCTGACTGGATGGCCTTGACAAAACAGTACTGAGATAGTGAGTTTCTGAAAGCACGACTGTAGTAGGCTGCAAAAAAATGTACTTGGAAAAGAATTCATGAATGCAGAAGAACTTGATGATTGATTTACAAATTGGAACAATTAAAGTGTATTAAAACATAACAAAACCATTACCAAGGGAACTTGGAAAAATGGGTAAAGGATAAGTAAAACTATTGTTAATGAAACACTACATACTCCTTAATGCAACAGGAAAGTGTAGTATTGTATTTCCAGTTCTGGTGATTCAGAAACATGAAGCAAGTTCTTTATGAAACAAACATATTAAAAGCAATCAAACTCCAACAACTGACACTAATCTAAAATATTCAGAAATTGATCATAAAGTGATTTCAAAACACAGCACTTTGCTAAGCACTTTTAAAATGCTTCCACTACTCAGTAATTCTGTCAAACCAAACTGGGACTCAGGAATTATACTTTGCATTTCAAGCTTTTCAGCACACTTCTGTTATAATGTGACTGAGACACTTATTCTGTCTTTGTTTTGTCATCTTTGGGTGGCAGAGCACTCGAACAAGTTTCCAAGGGACTCTGTGGACTCTCTCGTGGAGGTATTCAAAACCTTCCTGGATACGATGCCATGCAATGTGCTGTAGATCACCCTTCTTAGTCAGGGCAATTGGGCTAGATAATCTCTTGAGGAATTTACCAAAAATCTCTCTTTGCTAAGTCATTTTATAGACAAGGAAGCAGATATAGTTGACAGGACACATCCTTTATTTAAACCTTATAAAATTGGGGATCAATGACAATATAATAATGTAGCATAGTTTAAAGTTTACAATTGTACTTTGTAACACTGGTTTGTTGAAGAATCTCTTTAAAAAAGAGCAATAGAATAATATAGATTGTATTTTAATGAGTTCTTCATAGTGGTCTGATTCCAGTATCATTTGTCAATACTGACCACTGGAATGGATCAGTTTGTGGGACATCATGGTCTTTCATTGAAAAGCATAGCTGTCTATGTTTATTTGTGTATTCATATAATTTTTACTCTATTATTTTAATGGAGTACTTTCATGAAGTCTTTCCATTAAGGAGAGATCCTTAAGGACTATCGAAAATATTCTTGTCAAAAACTGTGACACACTAAGCAATACGTACTAGTTTGAATTCTCACTGAAAGAGTTACTAGCTGAAAATAATTTCAGAATATCAAATAGTGGGGAAAGATGGGATAATTACCATTTGGTTAATTGCGTAAGTAATAGAAGATTTATTCTACTTATTAGCAAGGACTTCCTTTGTAAGAAATTCTGATGGATTGTTACTAATTAAATGAAGACTGTACCCTGTGATAAAGTCACAGCAGAGATCACTAATATATTTTGAAGAACAGCTAAAGCACTTCTGCACAATTATAATAACAATTAAAAAGACTTTAGAAAGCCTGTCTGAAATATTTTCCAAGAGCAGGCTAGTAGCATGGAATAATGCATTAATAATAGCATTCTCTATCTATTTGTTTTTATCCTATGACTATGAAATATATGGTAAAAATAGATAAGTGTAATCTTAAGCATTTTATAACTGGCATATGTCTGGGTCCAAAAAAATTGCTTGGATTGACATAGGCTTCTAAGGCCTGAAGTAGAATGTATAAATATGTGTTCACACTCAGACACATACACTCACACAACTCATACACACACACACACAGAAAAGTACCTAAATTAAAGACTCAAAGTTTTCACACTGTAATTATAAAAAGCAGCAAACTTCAATTCACTAGTTACAAATCTCTGTAGAACCATCTTCTCTTCATATTTTATTGAAAACTGTGCCTCAGAATTACTGAAGTAATTTGACTGAAATGCATTACATTACATTGAACAGAAAGACCAAGGCAATAGGTATTCCCTAGTTACTCGCTCTGCTCATTAAGCTTCAGACTGTCTTGTCCCAGAATCACTGGTTTTGCTATTTCCCATGTCATTTGTAGGTATGATATCTAGAGAGAGGTTTTAATGCAGTCGGTATACATTAGTTTAGCTAATAGAGAACATGACATGCATAAAGAAAAGAATCTCTTTATATGTTGCATAGAGTGGTGCAGGCACCGAATGGAGTAAAGACAAGGAAAGAACATAATTGCCGCAGTGATTTGGACTCTATTACAAATAAATGTTGCATTTATATTAGAATCTATGCTTTAGAAATATAACAAGCGAAGAGTGCAGGAGGGCTTCTAGTGTGCCCTTCATCAGACAGACAGCTGTGACAGCTGAGGGAAAGACACATGCACGTGAAGTGCAGTATTCATGCATTTTTCTAGTTTCTTGAACAGCTGCTTAAATTATCAAGTGTATTGAGTGAGTGCCTTCAGGTAATTGCATTTAGCACATGACAGTTCTCTAGATTCTTCCTCTTGAGTCTATGACATCAAGCACCAGCCTCACTCTCATTTACATCTGTATAAATATGAGCTATTTGCTTTGTGGATGGATTATTGAACGACTGTGGCCTTTCCTAGTCTTATCCCTTGTGTTTTATGGTGTAGCACTGCAAGAAACAACAATAGGTTTTCCACTGTCTACAAACAATTGTATAGTTCTGCCATATGCAGTGATGTGCCGTGTGTTACATTTTAACCAGTTAAGTTTAATAAAACTTTTACACAGACTTATTAAATGCATCAGGTTGTAGAAAAGCAAATTATTCTAAACTCTAAACTATATATAATTTAACGATCTAATATACAGAATATGGTTAGGTAGGTAAGCCCTGACATCAGTGCAAGATGACTGTGGAGATTTCACCAAAATGTTGGAGATACCTTTGACAATTTTTTAATACAGTCCTCTGTGAAAAGAAGTTTCAGATTACTCTTTTTATGCTCATGTGTCTCACAGGGACAAAGCTTAACAGAGTTTCTAGTAGTCAGAATTGGGACCTTTTGCAACTAATTAGTTTCTCAAGCACTTGTGATGGTTGTCCATTTTGCATCACTTTATAACTCTGTTTTCAAAAGAAGTCACAAAAAAGTCACATAGAAATGTCCTCCTCAACTCCTTATACATTCCATGTTTCTATAAATATTTTCCTAATCAAGACCATAAAATAAGAGGGATAGCAGAAAACAACAAACAAAACAACAACAAACCTATTTCACTACTGCAGGGCCCAATCTACACTCTCACTTCCGATTACTGAATTGTGGACTTGTGATTGAGCTTTTACAGAAGCTGTTCTTGTATACTGCTTTGTTACAGAGAGGCAAGAGAGCAAGAAAAAACATTGACAGATGTGACAGTTCCTTCACTTTGCAAAAGCATTTGCAGACATGAGTTACTGCTTTGCATCCCAGAGGAAAAGAATGATCATGTAGCTTACAGTCAACTGCATCATCCTTTCTGAAAGAGAAACTACTAGATTCCAAACACTTGTTTTCTCTGCCCTGTTCCCTATGGAGTTTATCTAATGAGAAACTCTTCTTTTCATGATGCTTATGCAGGCAGCAGGCAGTCAGCAATTGCTATGTGCTTCTGCAAGTACCACTGGCTTCACAGCTCCATTTGAGGCTAGTCAAAGAAAGACCAGAAATTCTCAGTCATTGGCAAACTAGAAACCAATACCTTGAACATTTTAATCTCAACTTGCCAGGCTAAAACCTAAAGGATAGCTCAGGTTCCTTCTGCTTAGAGTTTAGAAGCAACCAGACTCAAATATCAACACCAAGCTACAAAAATTCATTTGCTTCTATCCTCTATGAAACAAATTTTACAGGGATCCTGTAGATTATAGTATTAAAGTATTTATTCTGCTCCCATAACACCACTGAATGAGGACAAGATAAAGTTTGTGCTGATATATTTTTGAAGGAAATTGATTAATAGCAAATTCAGGTTCTTCATGCAATATAGACTATGGGATAGAAAAGTATCTTTTCTGGTTAAAGCAGATAGTGACAATCTTTTGTGCACCTCTATGAACACTGAAGGAAGCACAGTGGTGTCCTATACTATGTCTGCCCTGGGCAAGAGATGACTCAAGCCCATGATGAGGAATTTCCCAGGAGGTGTCAGTGAACCTGATAAGATTACAGACCTGATGACAAACTTTGCTGCTTTCATCTGCTCATAATGCCATCTGACATGATCCAGTCTTCAGGCTGTGTCTCCCTCTCTCTCGCCCTTCCTCTCACATCCAGGAAAAAGTGCTGCTAGTTTTGGTTCTAGCAGCATCAATCAATATTTAGCAATTTCATTGGCAAACAAGACATTTCTAAAAAGTCAAATCCTCATATTCTCCCAAAATATGAGCTATCAGGGCTGCTTATTTATTATCTTACAGTATATTTTCAAATAAATAAACTAATGGAACATAAGTGAGATTTCTCTTTCCTTGTTTCTCAACCTCCATTTCATTCTTTTGTTTCTCTGTTTTTAAAATGTTATTTCAATCATTAAAATTTTTTCTAAATTGCTTCAAACATTTCTTGGCTACATCTTGCCAAGAGCGCAGTTGTTATAATGTGCATCACTATTTCTAATGCTAGAAATCTTTGTAATGGTAAACTTTACAAATTCACTTTTTTGTGTATGTTTGTTCTTGCTTTCTTTTCACCATCTCCCACGAGCTCTTTTATTTATTTGGTGTTTTTCATTATTGCTGCTTGATTTTAATCTGATAAACACCAAAGAGAAATCATGATCCATTTTACTCTTATGATTAGAGTTTTTCCCTTGTCCTGACAAGGTGGATGATCAGAGAATTGTGATAGCTTACAAAGTATTTTTTGACCATAAGGTTGCCATTATAGTTTTTATAGCAGCCTATTGTTATAGAATTAGTGAAAGCAGAATCAGCAAAAATGACTTGAGAAATTAAAAGTACCTTTCTCCACCACTTTAAGAGTTATTATTGTTTTTTTTTTTTAATTTTGTACATGGAGTACATAGAGTGTTAAGCTATCTTTCCATATGAGCTCGCTAGCACTGAGTAGAAGGAGAAAAACATTCCTGGCTTTGGATATGTTTTCAGTGATGCCAGATATGGATGTTATGTGTTATGTTATTCTTTAGGCTTTCAACAACTCTTCTGTATCTCCTGTTTTTTCTTCTGAAAGACAATGCCTTTTTAACTCAGGTTCTTTGTTCCATTATTGACTCCTCACCTAAAAAGACATCGTGTTATTTTTTTTTCTCCTACTAATGTTATCTTTATTTCTCAGGTGTTTCCATGTCTGCTTGCCAAGAGCTATAGCTCCTTTGCTATACAGCCTAAGATTTTCTCTAGTGGCTTCTTCCATCTGTGGCCTACTTTCTCAACAGAATTTTGGACAGCAAACCTAAGCTTGCTGTGGGCAGTGTAGCTGAGCTATCCTATAGCCCTATTTGCATACGGACTTCCATATTCGCTTGAGGGGCATATTATACTGTAATATATAAATGTAATATATATACTATAAGAGTCAATTATCATTAATAACGTGGCAGATTTTGATAATCATGCATTGTAATGATGAGAACGTTTCTTTGAGAAGTCATGGATTGTAGATACGCTTGCCAAATTGGGTTAGAAACAGGAAGCGAGGGCAACTCTTTTCTTTTGTATTCTGCTCTCTTTAGTACGACAAAGCTGTATACCATTCTTCATCTTCTTGTTGAATTGAAAAGTCCTCAATAACATGCAAGTGGAAGGTTCATCTTGAACAAGATATTTCAAAAGTTCTAGTATTGTTAGTTCAGGCACTAACAATAGAAATCTAAGGAAAGGAAAGGTATCTGAAGAATAATAGATGCATAGAATCATAGAATCATAGAACGTTTGAGGTTGGAAGGGACCTTCAGAGATCATCTAGTCCAAGCTCCCTGCTCACGCAGGATCAC
>JAVCKT010055738.1:0-16457 GCA_032273925.1 Rhynchotus rufescens
AGAGAGAGAGAGAGAGAGAGAGAGAGATAGAGAGAGAGAAAGAGAGAGAGAAAGAGAGAGAGACAGAGAGAGAGAAAGAGAGAGAGAAAGAGAGAAGAAAAATAATTGAGGTTTAAAACCATAACTCAAAGACCAGATGGGTCATTTGCGCATGGTGCCTCTTGTTAATTGGGGACACCAAAGGGTCCTTGCCCTCCTCCCTGCTTTATTCTGCAGCTCTCATTTTGCCTTCTGCATGATGAGAAACAAACTTTCAATGCTGTCATCTCCTCTTTGGTTTGGTTCAGTAAGGTTCAGTTCTTCCTGCCTCTAACATTTGCCCAAACCATTCCTACCACTGCTGCACAGAAATTTTTCTTATCAATCTCCCCTCACCTGCACCTCAAAACAGCTCCACCTGCTGCCTCTATTATAATTCAAAGCAGCTGCTTCTAACTGGCTGTTTGGTCACAGCTGGAAGTAATTACGTCTTACTGAAGCCTCTTCAGCTGCTGCTGCATGGAAACCATACACTTCTATGTTAATCTTCAAGAAAGAGTGGTGCATCCTGTGCAAAGTGCACAGAGGCTGTGTAAACTAGCTATTCATATTCTTTTAAGATATTGAGTGGTTTGGTTTTGTTTTTAATCAGGATTGGTTCCTGATTATAATAATAATTACTATAATTCATAGTTACATCTTCTAGCTATCAGGTTTTAGTTTTTCCTCAGTGGCAGGTTAGAATTAGATTGCATTTTCCCCCTATCTTTAATGTGCACATCACTATTGTGCAGACCACTTTTTTAGGCAAACCTGTATGTTCTGAATCTTGCCTGCAAAGACAAGAGCAGGTGTAGTCTGTCCAATGTAGCTGAAAAAGTCTTATCACAATGATATACAAAACTCTATATTGTAAAAATTATCTCTTCTCTGGTTCTTCTGGTTCTCTGGATATGTAAAGGCTTTTCCAATGAAAAATTAAAAATAGATTAATTTCCATGGAAGGTAACTATGTTCTATGTTAAATACCTGAACAACTTCCCAAAACAGTCTGACAACTTTCTGAAACTTCTGAAAGAGTGTTTGTTACACACCGAACTACAACAAGTAATGTTAACTCTGATTTGAAAAAGATTGTAACTGTACAAAACTGTACAAATCGGATTGTAATCTTGAGTGGTACTAACTGTGATAAAGCAGGATTTTCCCCTCAGCTCTGCATTACAAGCATGGATAAATTTTCTGGGGAAAAATATAATAAAAATAAAAGAAAATAAGAAAATAATTTCTCTTAAATGAGACCGATTCCATCCTTAACCTATTTTTACCCAACGTGACAGACAGAGATTCACATGCTGCTGAGCTAAAAATACAAGTAACAAAGAAAACGTATCTCCCTCCCTCTACCTTTTCCACACCGCTGAACTCCTACAGCGAGGCTTAAGCATTTTCTCCTATGCCGGTGTGCCGAGAGGAAGCATTTTCCTGAGGAAGGACGCCCCCTACACCACTGCACGCGACGGTCGCCAACGGTTATTTGAAAAGTAACCGTTAGAGGGATGAGACGCTGCAGCTACCTCAGCGCCGCACGCGACAACTGCTAACGGCTATTTGAAAACTGACCGTTACCCCCGGCGGGGGAGGGGCGCGAGCGAGGCGCGCGCGCTCCACTGTCACTGTGCAAAAGGCAACCGCCCTGCCCTGCGGCGTTAACGGCAGTTCTCGAGCCAGAGAACCAACCATAAAGGAAGTTTCAACAGCAAAAAATGTAGTATTTTCCCCAACAGTCAAGTGCAATTACTTTTAAATAGAAGGAGAGGGAGAGGGAGAACGCCTGTATGAAAATCAAAGGTGCAAAAAGTTTTGTCCCAGGGACAGGGGAGACAAATAAAGAAGTCTACATTTGTTGCTCCCCCCAACTAAAATCTTTCTAAAACAGAAGATTTGTACTATTTCCATTGCCAGATATGTTTACAAAAACACCTAAATAAGCCAATTGTGAAAACTCATAGTACATCCCCCAAACACCTGATACTTTTTTATTTTTAATTAAAGGTTAATTAGAAGGCACCTAAAGCATCTAATAGATTCAGCCTGTTTTATTCCAATGTAATTATATGAAATTAGACTAACTTGTCACTTTAAGGTCTCCATAAATATGGGGAAAACGCTGGTAAAAGAACAAAATTCTCCGATTAGCTTTTTAGTCAGCCACAGGAATGACAGAGATGTTTTTAGGTGTCGGCTCACCTGGTTCACATGGTATCTAATATAGTGCATTCTACAGAGAGACTACTGTAACTGCTGTAGCTTTTTTCTAGCCTATCCCTTTCTCCATATAGTTTGAGATAAACTCATTTACCATTAACCTTACAAAATATCCAAGTATTTGGGGCTTCTTTAAATGGTGGTGGTCTTCATAGCTCTCCAATTTCTCTGTACAAGTGCCCTAGCAAAGGTGTAGCTCTAGCAAAGGTCTGATGGTGTGGGAAATACAGAGAAATTTATCTTTTTGTAACAAGATATCCCTGCACCTAAGAGAGACCAAGCTGAAAAAAAATCTACCTTATTGTACAGAGCATCTAATTACATTCAGACTATAAAAGATTTTTTGTCCAAATATTAGATGATACAATCACAAATGAAAATTTGTTCAATCATTGATTTCTCCTCATTTGTTTTTTTTCCTGCTCCTTTAGGATATGAACCTTCTAGAGCAAAGATCTTTTTTTTTTTTTTTTTTTTTTTTTTTTTTTTTTTTTTTTTTTTTGGTGGCCTGAAATACAGCACTTACATGAAGGTCTAAAACCATATCTGAGCCTCAGCACTTCCATTTTGGCTAATCCCAGGTTGCTCAACAGTGAGTCCATTTGCTTTAGGCAGCTTTCTGCACAGAAGTTGAGCTGTTCTAATTCTGCCTCTCTTCACAGGGAATCAGAATGTGTAGGATACATCCTGCATTAAATTTCCAAGGTCTTGCTGATGAAAAATACACACTGTAGTAACCTTTTTCCTTTTTAAGGACACAGTCCCATATTCTCTTCATTTAATTACTAATGAAGTGTTATCTTCTGCAAAGGTACTGTCTAAAAAACTAAAAGGGATTCTTTCATATCTTATCCTTGTCAGTTGAGACTTTTACTACCACCTTTACTGTTCTTTGTACTGATTAATAAGGACTCATCTCCCATGCACCCCTTCTTAGCCAAAAATTGTTCCAGGCATTTCTCATCCCCAGAGGCTTTTATAATGATAAAAGACAATATTTTCAACATTATTCACGTTTTCTGCTCCACACTCCACTACATTCTCTTTCCAACGGAAGGTACAAAAACATTGACAAAATTCTTAAACAGCAGGAATTAATGCAAGCACAAACAAAGGTTACTTGAAAAGATTTAAAGGTTTCATGTGTATTAACTCTTGGCCTCTGAGCACTCATTTACAGAGCTCTTCAGGATAAATTCAAGAACATAAACATAATAATGTAACTTCATACCTCTAAGAAAATTCAATCATGGGAAAATCTCACCTCAACTGTAATTTCTTGCTCTTATTGTTTCTATTTGAGAAAATCTCTGATTTTTTTTTTTAAATATTCACTCATCTTGAAATTTTATATAAAATAAATTGGTAAGAATAAAAATTTAAAAATATTAAAGTATTGAGGATCACTTTGGAATACTCTAACACAGAGCCAGTATTGTTCTCTTTCACTCTTCAGGGATACCACCTGTTCCGCTCACAAAGTTTAAATGTTTCCATCATTTACAGGGAGATGGTAAGGAAAATAACTTCCATATGTTATCTATAAAAAATAATTTCTTTAATACAAAGTAAACAATCATGCCATACATTAGTAATGTTTTTAAATACCAAAAATTCTATATTTGCAATTGCAGTATTCTCTGTAGATCTATGCAATGATAGTTCCCAGAATACTTGGGATACCTTCTCTGGAACACATTAAAATTTTCCTTTCAAGGACAAATATTCAAGAAATGCTTAATAAATTCTCAAGTCTAATTAAAAAATACCAATCATATACCTGAAGAGACTTCATGGGAATTTATATCTTATTCCAACTTTTGAAATTTTTGAAATTATGTCTTTTTAAGACACTGAAAAGACAAACCTGAAAGCAAGCAAACCCCTGGGATATTCTGAGCCAGTTTGTGCTATTATGCAAAGCAGCCTCATTACTCTATAGCACCAGCCCCCAAAGCATTACCTCAATGCAGAGGTCAGAAATGAGAAAGGCAGTTTTCTTGGCCTGGCTCCTGCAGTGTTTGCAGGCAGTTCTGTTGGTTAGCATCAAGTAAGCAAACGCAGAAGCTCCAACACCTTTATGAACTTGCAGACATGTAATTTGGAAACCCTTCCTGTCCACGGATCTCTCATTTTTTCCTTATCCATTACTAGAGCTTTGTAGTTATCAACCTACAGATCTAAACCAGATTGTTATACTCCTGAAATGTACACTGATGTCAGCCCGAAGTCAGAAACAGGATCAGAAACAGATCAGAAACAGGATCAGATCCTCAGCCTTTTTTCCCAAATGACAAGTTCTAAATTTTCCATTTGTGAAGAGGCATACGAAACATCTCTGCAGGATATCTGCCTCACTACCAAGCCATCAGTTCATGCCTTTCCTCTTGCAACCAGAAAACACAGCTTTTTAATACAACTCCTGTTGTTTTATCCACCCTGACAGCAGAAATATCTGCTTCAGTGAACGGTTAGACAAGCTGGCAGTAGAGGGTGCCAGATAGAACAGTGAGGTAACAGGTCTCTGCAATGCAAAGGAGAGACAGGATATACAGAAGTTATGGAATTAACTCTATAAAAATTTTATCTCGTGACTTTTCCTTTTCCGCTTTGGATTGTGCTTGAGGGAATTTAAACGTCCACACTATGAGGCAAGCATACCAGCCGTAAGGCTCAAAAAGCTATTGCTAGATTCCCTTCCAATACAAGTAACTCCTACTCCAAAGAGTCCATTATAATTCAGATAACTTTGTGGCATTTCTGTCTACCTATACCTCTCCTTGAATCACTTTCCATAATTTCTCTCAGCTTAATGCTGATCCTTTAAAAATCTCTATAGACCTCCTATCCAAAATACTGCCATTTAGATATGACTCAATGTTTCTCCAAAGTACAAAATATGAATATGTCTGACAAGCTTCATCACTTCTGGCTATGTGCTGAATCGCTGATGGTCAGAAAAAAAAGGTCTTTCTGAAGCCTAAGAGCTCCTCCTGTATAAGAAATTCTTAACCAGGCCATTTGTAAATTAAAACCATCAATACCACACTTTTAAAAAGCTTATTATAATTACTTGCTGCTACTAGCCCCATTAAAATGAATATAATAACAACTGATATGATTTGCACTAAAATAAAAACTACTTTTCATTCATATGTAGTAAAAATACAGTCTACTGAAAAAAAAAAACAGTTCTCTGGATACACATCTCTTTCCATCAATTTTTTCCACGTTGAATTTTTACTGGTAGCTAATAATGAAAGACATTGCAATGAAAGACTATAAGCTCATCTAGATGGTTTGAATAGTCACATCATTGCTGCTGCACTGGAAGTCAACAAGAATTCAGCCTCATGCACAAATAAAATGATGTTTTAATGTTAACATGAATCTATAAACCAAAAATGCCACAGAATCACATTCTTGATTAGGTGACATTGCCTCCAGAGGAGCCTCGGGGCCATTACGCCAAAAGGAAGTACTAGGTGGGAAAGTAAGGTGCCTTTCCAAATGAAGAAGATCCCTGAAGTTCTCAGGGACATCATAGTCCTGACAAGCATTTTCATAAACAAACACTACGATCACCAATGTCAGAGAGGACTCTGCCATGTGTAAGGGTTTATTTTCAGATTCTGAATAACTGTAACACTGATGACCATCTCAGCAGACTATCAAAATAGTAACCTGTGAGTTGCTCTGGCCGGCAGAAATATAATTAATAGTCTCCAAGGACTGTGTATTTTTGTTATATGATAGTTTCTTGACCACACTACCTGGAGCAGAAAATATTTTAGTTCTGAGTGGGAAAAAAATAACTACCAGATGATTTCCACTTAGTAGCAGTTTGTTTTCAACTTCTTATACCTGAAATTCCATAATAATTATTTTGACAGAAGAACATTGATAAATGGGAATATTTCCATTTCAGATAAAGTGTTTTAGATATTTTGCTTTTTTTAGGTCACAACCAGCAGCAATTTTTATCTTTAAAACTGAAATAACATTTTTACTGTTACTTAAAATATATGTTTTGAGGTATAAGAACTCAAAAGAGTTCCCAGGAACACAGTAAGGTAAGAAAATGTATCATTACCATGAGATTAATAAATAAATCATATTCACAATTAGTTCACTGCCCTTTCATTGCTGTCCCTATGGGGAATATCCACAGGGAAAAATGAAATTCTATGTACAGTTATAAACATATTTGTTTTTAATAAACTGCAGTCTCTCAGGCTGTTGCGATAGAGCTTTCCATGTGAAAGCACTAGGAAGCACTACTAGAGAGTAGGTGGTAAGAAGCAGGTGGTTTGACTGAGGGCAGACTGTGAATCTGAATTGCACTGTGACCCTGTCAAGCAGAGCAAATTACAGTTTAACTTTCTTTTAAAATATTTAAACTTACACAGACTGTATGAGAACAGGACAAGCTCCCTTTCCACTCCACTACCGAGCAGTGCTAAAACCTCTGGGGTGTATCTGCCAAAAGATGTTAGGTACTCAAATCTATACTGCATTTCAGCAGGAAATGGATGCCTACGTCCCATAAGGAGCCTTTAAAACTTTCAATTGTAAAAATGTACGTGTCTTTAACCATCCTCAGCTCCCTTCCTTCTTCCTCAGTTTGCACATTTCAAACTTCTGAGGTCAAGGATGTGATTTCTGCACTATTTGGAAAAACTGTAACTCATGATAGATGCTGATAGGCCTAACATGGTATCTAACCATGACAGATGTCCACCTCTTACTTAATTCTTACAAATTAAATTCTCTATAAAGTGGAGAGTGGTGGTGGTAGGGAAACATAGTTTAATGTCTTTTTTCTTTGCTTTGGTCAGGTAAGTTACATGATCCAATTATCTGCAGGAGACTAGGAATTTCAGGGGAGTCTAGGAATGTTAATTGAGTAGGAAGTGGTTACTTACAGCACAGTTGCTACACAAAATGGGGATGCCTTCTCTTTCATTCTTAGCACAGAAAGCCCAACACACTTGTATATTGCAAATTTGGCATATATACACCGAAAATTCTGAATACTTTTGTATACTCATTCAGTTTATGGATTTCAATATGAAAAACACCACTTGGACTGTTTAAATTTCTACCATTTAAAAAGCTGTCACTACTTTCAGCTAACTTTTCCATTCTTTCATTTTAGTAAAGTCACATTCAGGAATAGTTCAAACCCCAGCCATAAGCACAACCTTTCTAGAAAGCAACCCAGTGTATACTCACTCAATGATCTATGACTATACTGTAACATATTTAATCACATATATATTACATACATATACATACATATTAATCACTTTTTAATCCTGTAATTGTCAATACAAAATACATTTCTTTTTCCAATGCAAATTTTAATACGATAATTACCTAGATTCCTAACATAACCATGGTGATTGGCTACAGAGAACAGTGTTGCACTGCTAGCTACACTGTGCTGCAGGATGGAAGTCAGGACAAGGTCTCAGCACAAGCGAGTTCGCTTCCTGAGTGTCTCCGCTTTGGCATAAGGCTGTGGCTCGTGAGCCACAGGAGAGCAGAAACATCAGCTACATCCCCCCGCACACAACAGACCCCAACTGCACCTTCACACACTGGAAACACACTACACCTGAGGACTGCTGTTAGCAAGACCGAAAACTACTGGGGAAGCACATTTTACATGGGCATTATCACAACTGTATCTCACAAGAAATTCTGTGGCAACAAAGACTCATTGTTAAATTAATATCATTTGATAAATATTATTAGTTTTAGTATAATAGGCTTAAGTAGAGTACATTTATAAAAGATCAGCATACAAATAAGCATATTCAGATTGAATTCTAGCTTTTATGATAGCATTATAAATCAAAGGTATCTTCTAATGCTAAAATTCTTTCCTTCTTACATGATTTACACTTTATTTCTATTCAGCAAAAGCAAATGAAAGTATTTTGCATAAGTCTTAGTGATAAATCTCTCCCAGACTGCCTAAAAAAATCAGCCAAAGTGGTTCAGATATTAATAATATAGCTGAAGAAGGGAGAAGCAAAAGTTCTCACTGTCACATGAGGGCCAGCATCTTCATGTCAGAAAATCCAACTCCAGCAGGTTTTTTTTCAGTTTGTTTTTAAAAAACAGTTTAATTAACCCACCGTATGTTATAAACCATTTTAGAAGTCAGGAACCTGTAGGACTAAGGTTTGTATGCAAGAACAGTCTACAAATCAGTCCAAGTAACTGGGAGGAGAGAGAAAAAAGCACAAGTCAATGAAGCCGGATGTGGTCCACTAGTCCTTTTATCATTGTCAGCCAATACCAGTGATCTCAACTGCTGCAACAGAGGATTGACTGACTGATGTTTTCTTCAGTAGGGTATTATGTTAGCTATTTTTCACACCAAGATGTTCTACCTTCACTTATGCGAATATTCTTATTAACTAGCTTGGAATACATTTTGTGCCTCCTATCTTAACTCTTTTCCTTCTTGCTCCTCAGGAACAAAAAATCCACATTAATTTCCAGCAGTATACAGTATAGTTTTATTGAACTCAAATTTCAAACTGCTAGACTGCAAGAATTACTGTTTTGAGTTATTTGTTTGTGCTTTACAGATCAGCCTTTATTCAGTTAAATCAACTGTCTGGTCAATGCAATCCACATCCACTGAACAGAAAGCACAAAGTATCAAGTATTTTATTGCAATATACTTTATTATTGCTGTATATGAATGTTATGGGAAGCTCGGCAAAAGACTTGGAGTTAAAATATACGGTAGTCAAAACACTCCTCTAAAAACCAGCGAGCCTCTAAACCACTCATGTACAATTTTCCAAAGCCAAGTCATTACTTAATCCTTTCCTCTGTACTAATTAAACACTTGCTGTACTATATAACCTTGATTTTTGCAAGAATAAATATGAATAAAGAATACTAGCTGCATCCAATATATTACTTCTGGCTTGTATGCTATGGATTTATATATGAGCAGCACAAGTGAGAAATTCCACTCTTCCACAAACTTGAAACCTAAATAAATCATGAACTTCAATAGAGAGAAGCAAATATAACTCAGCCTACTAGTTGTATTATAGAAACAGTGTCTTGGAATAAGATTATAATCCACAAATATTCATTCTAGCTTGATCCACAAGAGAATACTATGCAAAGCGTTTATATTTTATTCTAAAGCAGATCTGAACACATACTACATTGTGAACTGTTAATTAGAATCTCATTTATAAATTCTCCATCGTGTCAGATTTATTTGAATCAAAACAATAGTCTCCCTTCCATTTTATGTTCCAATTATCACCAAAAATAAAAGCTATGAAATCAGAACTTAGAGGTGCTCAGTTTATCAAGACTACTAAAATGTATTATTAGTCTGTTCTGTGCATTCAAAAGCAAAACTTTATCTTTTAAGAAATGAAAAGCCAAAACTGAAACAATCCCAATATATGCATAATATTTTCACCTGCAAACACAGTCATTAATTTGGGTAATATCTGTTATCTGTATCTGCATTTTGGTTCATATTTAATCCCAGGTATATCCCAATGAACTGCCAAAATAACGATCTGTTATCTGATGACTGCAAAACAGAGACTACTGAAGTACTGACACTTGTCTTACTTAACAGAAATGCTTGAGACAGAGGGGAAAGAAAAGAGCATCAAGGGTAGTTCAGGTCTTGAAAGTCTAAGACTTAAAAGAATGTGAAGTTCCCACTAAGAAAATCAGAAAGTGTATCATCAGGGACATGCTGAAGAGCAGCAATGCAAAGGAGGAGAACAAAGCAAAGATGTTTCACAGGGAAGGAGAAAAAAAGCATGTTTGGGAACTGCGGCAAACATCTGCTGCGGCTCAGAGTGGATCCCTTCTCTGGCACTTTCTACATACCATTGGTTACACACCACTGCCCATCCTCAGAAGCAATGTAATTTCCTTCCAGGCTGGTTCAACTTTGGCTTTTGCCATTTCCACTTTATCTGCTCCGTGACTGTCGGTGGGTTAATGGGCTTGTTAAATGCGATAAATGAATTTTTAGAAAATCTTTGAATTCTTTTTGAAAAGAACAGGTTAACAATTTCTGACAGCTTCATGCCAAACACTTAAGCATATTTCAACTGAGACACTCTTTTAAAAGTCTTTACTACACAGATTTATTACAGCAAATTAGATGCTTTGTAGCATTACATATATAATACTGTATCCTGAATTCAGTTTCTTTTTTGTCAGAGAGTTCAAAAATTAGGCAGTGGAAGAAGTAAACATGGAATTAAAGACCTTTGAAGAAAAGGAGTTTAAATGCGAGGTGTTTTGTTAGCTATTTTAAGAATTAAAAAAGACTTAAATTTCTCTGATCAGGAGCAGATGACATGAAAAGCAATGAATAATTTCTATTTGAGAGCACAGTTACTTCTAATCTTTTTACCCATGGAAATATTCTTCTAGTGGTCATGACTTAGTTACAAGCCCAACAACAGAAAAACAACACAAAAAAAATAAGCAAAGACTTTTTTTTTTTTTTTTTTAACAAAACAAGTGAAAAAACCCACATTCTAAAGCCTGTCTCATTGTCTTTGAAGAGCCACCTTTTCACAGTCCAATCACAGCCACAGGGCAATGTGTGCTGTGTTCTGGACAAGAACAATTTCTAGCTCTTGCTACTGCACATGGCTCTGGGATGACCACTCTGCTGTTGTCTCAATTCCCCTCCTGCAACCTCTCACCTTGCAAAGGAGCAGCAAATTGGGGTAGGGCAGCTCTGTGGAAGTCACTAACTAGAGCTTTCAAGGAGCAGAACTGTGTGAGTTATGTGGCTAAGGCAGAGCGAGCGAGCAAGCTGCAAATTCTTAGGGGAATCCTTTGAAGAGGCAACAGGGAAAGTCGTATGTGCTCTGACTTCGCAAGTAGAGCATCAAATAAACCTGATGCAGTTAAGGAGGTACTGGAAGATACGTAAGCCAAACAAAAAACGTTCACCAAGCTCATGGCTGCCTGCATAGAACAGAAAACAGAGCCAGAGCAACAACATCAGAATATATCACCTGCCCCTATTTAGCCATCTAGAAAATATTGCAAGCATAACCTCAGATATGTGGTAAGGGACTCTTAAAAAATGTTTACTATACCAGATCTGTTGGCCTATTTTCCATCCTTTCCAGCCTGCAAAGAGGTTGAATGTGTCAAGAAATGGGCTGTGATTTTGGGAAGTGATAATATTTGTCAGAGTGACTTGCCACTGTCAGACTGATTTGTCAGATCGACCTGCCAGCAGTTCATGTGTAAGGTATTCTTTCAGCTGTTAAATCTCTGCTATCTCTAAGTCCTGTTAGGTCATTTGACAGTATTTTGTCACTCATCTTCACAAACTCCCTATGTTGCAATATTCACTGCTCACTCCAGTGAAACAAATGGGTCCGAGCCAACATAGAACCAGATGTTACTAGCATTTATGGAAGAGGACTTCAATCAGATATAGCCAGTTTAACAATACAGTCCAGATGTCTTGTCCTTTAAATAATCTCTAAAGATCACTGGGAAAACGAGAAGCAAGATGGCAATATTGAGCAGTCAACAGAAAATGAGGACTTCCTAATTTCATTACAGGTTAGTCAATCTCCATACACCAGGTAAGTGCCTGCATATTGCTCAGTGCTTCAGACCTCTTGAGAAACTGTTACTGCCATTCACTTTTCTTACTAAAATATCAAAAACAGACTTTAAGCACCTTAAATATATTTCACACTCAGTTAAGAGCCTGGTGATTTAGATAAGGGTTTAAAGACTATTAAAGATTCTTAGTTTTTCTTATTGGGGTAGATGTAGTGCAGCTTGAGAATATTTTTAAGTACTCAGCAGTGCCTTAGAGCTTTTAAGAAAGACATGCTAATTAAAATACGGCCTACAAAACTATCGCAGGTTTGGCTTCTCAGCAAGTCCTTTTCTCATAGTGTCATAAATCTGGCCTAAAAGCATATTCAACACACAAAACTTTGACTGCTCAGTATATAATCAGAGAATGAACTTACTATGGAGAGACTGCTAAATGCATCTGACATTTTAATTTCCAACTTTCCTCCTAGCTTTACCTTTAAATTGGCTCTCTATGTGTGAAGTTCTACCATATGCTTTGAAAAATAAGGAAAAATTTCCTGCAAAATTTCTAGATCACTGCTCAACTGTCCAAATAAATGTTAATTAGCTATTTTTTTTAATCCTAATTTTTCAGTCTATTTTGAATTAATTTTGACTATCTTGATTATGGCAGAAAATCTTTCATTCAGAATCTTAAACAGTGACAGGAGGAAAACTTGAGATCCTCTTCATCATAATATGTAGTGCAGAGGGAGACAAACCAAGCAGGCACGTACATTTCTGCGGTACACCACTCTGCTCACTACACACCAGGGACGGCTGCTGAATGTATCTTCAGTGGTGGTGGTCAGGGTAAGACATGGCCTTCTTTTCTCAAATACAGAGTGCAGCTTTTCACGTTTACCAGGATGTACATAGAAGGAGGACGGCCAGTTAAAACACTCCTTGCCTTTTTTTTTCCCAGATCTTCTCCAAAATTCCACTAAAAATATAATTTTTACTTTTTTTTTTTTTTTTTTTGTATGTATAGGTATGGAACACCATTTAAATAGGCTATTCAGCATATCAAATAAAAAAATTAGAGTATTTTTTTTCCTTTTCCTTACTGCATCCATTGACATGATCTTCACACACAGGAGTCAAACCACAGTAGTTAAAGAAGAGAATGAAACTGCTCATGTTTCTTGTTTAACTGGAACTACATCAGGAAAGGATCACACTATATGCAGGTGTCAATAAAGAAGTCCTTCCATTAGAAGAGCACTCAGTAATAGAACACCATATATTCCATGGACTATCTTGCAGTCATGGAAAATACTGTTAGGACTGAAGAACATAGCTTTTCTTTCATAATAGGTATGAAAATATTTGAGCCACAGAGTCCAAAAAACCCCCCATATAACTGAATTATAATGCACCTGCAATTTCTTTTATGGAATAGGCACTCATTAAAACTACTAAATGTAAAATGGGAATGCATGCACATGTGAAAAACTTTCTCCACAACACATCTGTATTATACTTCTTTTCATTTGGATATAGTTATTTAGGCCTGCGAGGTAAGAGCATTCTTTGTATGCTGAAATGCATCTTGTTGTTCAATCAGTCACAGGTAACGGTGCAATAGTCCTCCTGTCCCTTTCCTATTGAAAGCTTCCGCTTACAGCCAAATGCTTTTCCAGAAAAGAAAATTACTTTAGAAAAATGAATTTTGTAAATTGTAACATTTTACCTATTTCATTTTTCCCATTGTTTTTTCTATATCTGCTATCAATATTAAGAAATGAAAACAGCTTTTCTTCCTTAGCTTTAGAATAATGACTTATTTTGAAGCAGTTTCATTTCCTATAAAGGTGAAAACTGAAATAGAAATTAAGTTTTCATATTTCAAACACGATCTAGCTGACGTTGGGAGAAAAAAAGGAGTTCTTTTACATGGCTCTATGAAAGACCTTCTTTTCCTTAAAAAAAAAAAAATCTAAGTACATAGGAAACAAATATAAGAAACACATTTTACTATGAATAACTGTATTTTAAAATGAAAATACTTTGTCGTTTCCTATATTCACCCCTTATTTTCACAAAAATATCTTTTATTTGTGTCATGAAACTGTTAATAATTTCATCTTACTTTTAGTGTATAGAATTGTATTTTATCACAAGATAATGTTAACATAAGGAATTCAGCTTTAATAAACACTTCCAGTAATTACAGCTTCAGATATTGAGAATACTAAAGCGCACACTTTATTCTCACTGAAATGAGTAGGATTTAAACAATCTTAAACATTTTCCTAAACAAGGACTGATTTAAGACGTGCATATAAATACTCCTAAAATACAGCATACTGTGATTCTAACCTTATGGTGAGTCTTATGGACAGTTCAGCAAGCACGTAAAATGGCACAGGATCCTAGCTTAATGTTAGACCTATACTTAGCTATACTACCCAAATACTCATACACATACAATTCAGGAATACATCTATTTTCACTGCATACTTTAGCCCAACAGGGCTCTCATCATTCTTTCTGCTTCTGTGGAGCTTATTAACGGATGGAAACATGCTCCTAGTACTTGCACAATGATTAATTTAAGATGTTTGTGTTTATTTCTCAAAAAGTAGACTCTTTCCTGGTAGAAAAGGCAGCTACTTCTCCAGATAGTATTGACTTGTTAAACACTTCATATAAATTCTTGCAATTCATATAAACAGCATCTTACTGAACTAGCCCACAACATAACCTTGTACCTTCCAGAAAAAGTAAATAGGAAGTATTATTTCAACCTATGCTAAAAATAGGCCAGCATGCGGACATTCACACTTAATCACAACAAATATACCTGAGGAAAACAGTTATACGTCCAATAAATTATTATTGTTAGCTGCTTTTTGTTCTTTTCACAGAAAAATAGCAGAAAAACAAGGTAAGACCACCAAAATTTGAAGGATTTGATACTTTACCTAATATATCTATTCTTTCAATACTATGGAATGTATTTGAAGCAAAGCACAGAGCACAAGCTTGCCCAGCGCTCACACCAAACAGCACAGTTATTCAAAAAAGATGATTTCCGACCCGCCTCTCAACATCAGCAGCCATCAGTGGTAAAAGGCTACACCATCTGCTCCTCTCGCACGCCTCTCCTATAAAATATGCTTCTCTCTGCAGAAGACTGAACTTAAGACTGAACCTTTATTTTACAGAAAGTCTGTGTTTAGCAGTACTTCCCATCACCCCAAATACGTTCACCATGAAATGCCACTGTTACAGTCATAAACATATCACTCCTTCATTACAGCAAGATTTCTTCCTTTGAAGTAATGAACAAAATGTAAATTACCTGGTAGCAGTGGGGATCCTACCTTGAATATCCTTTTGATTCATGTGAATTTTGTCATTAGAGGAATGTGAAAGTACCCGGAAGCGCAATTACAGCACAGCTATTTTTCCTACTGCCTCAAATTTCTTTGCACCACACATACACCGCACACACTGCCACCATTTCGTGTGTAAGCTTTTACTCTACTCTGTGTGTGATTCCTAAGTCTTTTTCTTTATGCTTTGCTGCTTGCTGTCTGGCAGTTCCCCTGAAGTTTATGTTCATTGGCTCTCCAGCTTACCCTACTCCTCTGTCAGTAAGGCCTAGCAGCATCTTGCTGCTAGGATTCAAGAGTCCTGTCCCCACAATAAACCGCAGTTCCACTAGAACTGCAGAGACTGTTCTGACTCAGTCAATATTTTTAAAGTTTTTCAGACCAATTAACACGTTTTCTGAACTTTTCATTAGCCTACAAATCAAGCCGTCCTTGCTGCTTGATGACAGTTGCTACTTTGGTACCTGCTGTATTCCCTATATTCCTCTGGCATAGCATTTTGGCTCTGCGTCAAGTCTACACTCTCTCAGTTTCATTAGTTTTTGGCCTAGACCAACTCCTGTTCATGTTGCCATCGCCACTGCTCCTTAGACTTCCCTTTTGCTCTTGCCTGAAACAAGAAGACTGCCTGTGGCATAGTTTTTTTATCTTGGTGCCTTTTTTTCTTTGCGTCTTGTTCAGCACCTTGTAGTGCTAAAAGCATCTTCCCTCTCCTTCTCACCAGTCTCACCATGTGTTTCTGATTCCTCCACACTTCCTTCAGTCTGTGTACACAGCATGAAAAGCTTCTAGATGATGGCCCAGCTCCACTCCCTATTCTCTTTTGCTTGTTTGAAACAACAGCTGAGGACTCCAATGTGCTATGTATTCTCAGTTCACAATTGGATAGTAGAAAAATTAATTTACTCATGTATGCACTGAATACTCTTCTGGAGATATTACAGTGATGAATTCACCACTGCATCAAGGTACAGTGTCTCTCTCTGGAGAGAGAAGAGGCCTTACAAATAACTGGGAGTTTAGCTCTTTTCACAGAGTGTCTGAAAACATATGGATATGGTATCTCATATAATCACACTCAGCTGACGGGCTATCCCTTTCTGAAGCCTCTACATTATTACACCGTAAGTGAATAATTCATTTTCTCTAATTACCTTCTCTGAATCTTCAATTAGACTGGGATGAAAAGAGACCTATAGGTTTTGAGCCCATGAGAATTTTGTATTTTCTCCGGTT
>JAVCKT010055774.1:0-16454 GCA_032273925.1 Rhynchotus rufescens
TTTCTGAAGCAGAGAAGTGCAGAAGTGATGCTGTGAAAGCGAAGATTTTCCTCCTTCCTCTGATCCCCTCTCCCCAGAAAGGTACCTCGGGCTGCTTTTGGAGGGATTTTGATCTGCCTCTGTTCACACACATCTGAAAAAACAGCCTTGCATCTCAGGGGCCCCTTGATCTGATTCTTCTCTCATGTTGCAGCCCCTCCATCCTGCGCGGGCCAGACTTTGTTTTTCTTTCAGTTAGGGAGTGAATAGAGTTCCCAAACCGTGACCTTTTCCCAAAGCTGGCCCGGAGAAGGCCAAGTTGTAACGCAGGGCTATTTCTGTGGGGCCGAGCTGGGCTCGGTAGCTGGTCGCGTGCCAGGCTCCCGCTTTGCCCTCGCTAACAGCGGTGAAATGTGACCGGCTGGAATTTCAGCAGGGCCCAGTAACTTCCAAGAAAGGCTGTGGATAAATAATACAGGATGCAGATTTTCTGTAGGAAGATGAAATCACAGGATGGTTATTGTGCTCTTGCAAACTTTCCTCTAGCTGCTACCTGGAAGGCACAATGCTAGTTGAATTACTGGAACTGAAAAAGAAAATAGAAAACCCATGCAGAATACATCTGGGACTTTCTGCATTTGGGATGTCCTCTATGTATCCCTTGAGACTTAGAGAATTAAAGTGGAATGTTTGGGTGACCAGTGTATAATTCATATAGGATGACTGAGTCTTAAATTACTGGAGACTGAGAAAATATTTGGTTGTAATTCTGGAAAATAGTGATTTCATGCTTGAAAATGATACGCTGATTCATCTGTGCAGTTGCTTTTTTCTTTAAGGCACACTTATGTACATACTCTAAGAGATAGTTGTGAGGTTTTCTGGAGTTTCTCAGTTAGGGAAAACTGCAAAGGCCCCTTCAGAAACGTTATACCTTTCAGGTTCCCATCTTTGCAGTACTCCTGTAACTCTTTTCTCCCAACCCTCCTAAATACAGGATGTAGTTGATGGTAGGGAGCCATGGGCATAGTTGGCTCAGGAGCACATTGGCAACAGTTACAGCCCAGTGCAGAGTCGTTTCAGATGCACAGGGGAATCTGGAGACTTCAGTTGTCCCCTCTGTATTATCCTACAAAGAGGTTTTTCCTCCCCTGCCTTTTCCAGACAGCCGTGCTCGCATCAAGCATTGGAGTTTGGAAAAAGCAGGAGCAGCCTGCTGGAGGGTGGCCCTGCTTTTACTGCATTTCCTTTCTCTTCCAAACCTAAAAACAGCCTCCAGCAGAGGTTTGGCTGACACCTTGGACACATTTTTGTATTTCCTCTTCCTGTCTGACAGTTGCTGCTGCGAGTCCTGAGGCTGGCGAGTAGCTGAGTGCTAGGGCTGCTGCATGGGGATTGTGTGGGGGGGTTGCAGGAGGTGGTGGGAAGTGTTTGCCAGTGGTGTGGGGCGTTTGCAGCTGGGAGGGTGTTTGCAGGTGCTGGTGGGGATGTGTGCAGGATGCAGGTCCCTTGGGTTTGCTGGAGGATTTCACATTGCACTTTATCTGTGTCTCCCCTTCTGGGGACGCTTGGGCAGAAGCAGCTGCCGTATCCTAACGAGGCAGAAGTAGTTCTGGCAATCTCAGCAAGACTCAGTGCTCGAGAATATATTGCAGAGTTATTAGCTTATTATTATTTTACTACCAGAAGTAGTAAATGTGCTGTTTCCCCTTAATGAGACACAGATGTTTATGTTAACCAGCGTTAATGAGACAAATCTTTGTTAACCAGTTCAGCTTGGCACCCTTGAGTATAGTCACTGATATAACATGGGACAGTGATACCTCTGATCTGCTCCATCACAGGCACTGTGGGGCTGTCCTGAGGGCTTTCCTCTTGGAGTAACAGCATAGCTTTTGGAGTGTGTGGGGGAAGGATTATGTTTTTGAACTTTACATGAAGAACTAAAATCTTAAACTTGTATTGCATTGGCATTGGTGCCAAGCACTCCTGAGGGAGAGCAAAAATGTTGTTAAACTGCTAAATATGGGCTGGAAACTTCAGTTCATAGCACTAACCTCAGTTACTGGAATTGTGCTGGGGTAACTAGGGTAATACCTTGTTTAAACATGGAAAAGCTGGGGAGGGGGGGGGGGGGAAAGCCTGTGGGCATCTTCAGAGGATGTTATATAAAGCTGTAGGCAGCGAGGTGGCAGTTGTTCCCGGTGTGCAGGCCCCCCGAGCTCCGTGCCAGTCGCACAAGGGCTCATGTTCACGGTGCTGCTGCTCCTTGGAGCCTTTCCGTGGCTCTTGTCTGTGGTGGGTAACGGGGAAAGCCTTCCAGCTGCGTGGTTATGTGTGTGAGCATAGATGCCTTCACCATCCCTGTTTGCTTCGCTCCCTTAGAAGCCTGTGGCTCTTCTGGGAATCGTCAAGGTTTCGGAGAAGACAAGTCCCATGGTGCTGTCCTCCTCAAGCTGGCTTTGTGCAGCTCCTGCGAGGAGAGCTGCCAGCACAACTCGAGGCAGGGAGGCAGTAGGGAAAAAGGAAGCACAGGGAGGAGAGTTCTTCAGAGTGTCTTGGAAAATACTAGTTTATCTTCCAGCTACTTTGGAAGCTTTTTCTGGTTTTGTTTTATATCCTGTTTTCAGGGATTGTTGATTAATAATTCACACATACTGCAGTTACCAATTAAAGAAAAAATGAATTTGAAACAGCAGTAGGTTCAATTAAATATATTTGGGAATGGGTTATTTCTTCTATTGCTCAGGAAGGGAGTTTAATAATTAAAGAAGTCCTTTTTTTATACATTTTTCTTTTACATGAGCAAAAAGTACCAATGGCTCGTTACCATTCTCGATGATTTAAACATTTTCAGGCTCTAAAACTGAGGTTTAAAAACAGGGCAGAAAAGCAAACCAGTTCAAGATGAAATGCATGTTACCTAGCTGAATGCATGCATAAAACTGATGACAGCTCTTAAGAAAAAAAGCAAACGCTGTCAGAAATCAAACTGTTAGACTGAATATGCAGTGTAGAGCAGCGTATTAGATTAATGTACCTAAAACCAAAGTAATTACGTGTAAATGAGGAGAGATGGAATTCTTGCTCTGCAAAGAACGGAAGGTGAGTCGGTTCCTCTCCCTGCCAGTTAGACAGGAAAACATGAGGATGAGGAGGTCCTTGGTTACATAGTGCGTGTGTTGCTGAATTGGATTGGGCTCATTCTTTTCCCCCAGCTGGTTTGTGTCCCATAGTGGGCTGCAGTAGTGTGCCCAGTTTGTCACGGCTAATTAGTTATGGCTCTTTGCCATGGAATACACGAGAAAAGAAACTCGTTTTGAAGTGAAAACTTGCAGAATTTACTGTTTAGGTGAGAAGATGCTCTTAGTTTCAGCTTGTAGCTGTCTTTGATTTATTTCCCATAAGGCAAATGCTTCTCCTTCCAGAGCAGCTAAACTAAGCAGGAGGTAGACGGTATTAAAAATGCTGTAGCTGTTACACTTTTAAAAGGAAATGAGCTTCTCACCTATGTGATTACTAGACAGCATGAATGCAAAGGTGGCCGTGTTCAAGTAGCATAAGGGGAGATGTAAGCTCAGCTACAAAAACTCTGCCTGGTGGCAGGGAAGAGCTGGTTGCTGGTAGCTTTTCCTGGCAAGCCCATCTTTCCTACTCGTAGAGCCCCTTGACTTGTGTCGTACCCAGATTGCTAGCAGGCTCCACAGGGGCCCAGCGTAGCAAGAGCAGTAGCAATGGGCTCTGCCACGGGCAGTGGGGGTCCCACAGCACGCGGCTGCGTTGCTGGCCCTGCCTGCCACTCTAACAGAAATGATCTTTGCGTCCCCTTGGACCTTTGCTAGTCCACTGCATAGGTCACCGTGTGGAGCTTGGTGGCTCGGATAACTCGGCATGTGCTGCTCCGCTGAGCTTGGGCCTGCTCCAAATTGCAGTTAGTCCCTTGAACTCGGGCGCTCTTTATGGCTGTCTAAAAGTCCCGTTAGGTTTCAGCTGGGCTGCAGGGAGCTTTCCCCTCCTGCCGCCTCCCTCCGTGCCGGCACCGCTCGGGATCCTGGAGCCGGCCCCAGAACACGAGAGCCTCTCGTGTTGTGCCCCGCAACCTTGGCACCGGGTATCTGAAGGACTCGCACGTAGGTTTCATAAAATCTGAACAGGGTCTGATTTTTTATGAAACCATGTTTTTAGATGTCTTGATTCCATCACTAGTTTTACTTTTCCACCAAGTGCTATTTTAGAAATGTTAGTCTCAGTATTTCAGACTCATTAGTTTTAATGGGAAGGTTGAGCAACAGGATTGAATAATTGCTCTGTTGGTAGAAAGAACTAGCCAAGGAATTATTAGTTAAAGAAAAATTAATGCTTATGTTCCTGATGGTATTTTTCATCTATATAAATAGGCCTTTCAGTGCTTTGGGATTGATGGGAATTTGTGGAAGTGTTCCGGATGAGCAGATGTTTTGGTTGAGAATTAAATTTTATTATGAAATGCTGATAGAGGAGCTTCTGCCTGAAATCAGCTTCCCTTTTGCAAATACTGCTTGAGAACCAAAAATCACTGTACTTGTGGGTGTCTGCATAGAGTTTTCCATGTGATAGCATTGCTTTGATGCATGAAGGTAAGTTAGTTTCTTAAAGCAAGACCTGTAAGTTCTGAGGTCACTGGAGGAAGACTAAATTCCCTGGAATAATGCCTATATCCATCACTCGAGTAACTCCAAGTTTGAAAACGAGTTTTTAACTGTCAGATTTTCTGAAAAGGAGCTAAATGTCAGTCCCACCTGAACTTATTTCAAAAGGCTGGATCTGTGTGTACGATTTGTATGACACTGACTCGAGTGTTTCTGCAGCCCCCGTATCTGGTGAATCACCTCTGTGAGCTGGATCAAGAGTGAAATCAATGGTTTTATCTGGGAATATTTTGTGTGTTTTGAAATACTTTCAAATGGTAGCTGTTTAATCACGTCTCGTGATAATTTTCAAGTTCTGCACATTTTTTTTTTGAAGAAATAGGAGTTGAATCCAAGAATCAGTCTTGATTTTGAACCTGTCAACATAACTTTTGTTTCTAATTTTGACAGCTGGTTACAGAGTTAGGAGCAGGAATTGCTGCTTTGCGTGACTGAGACTTGAGGGACCCAGGGAGCTGCCTCTTTCTGATGACTTGCATCACTTTAATTGTAAATTGAAATAAAACTCGGGATTCAGCCACCTGGAGAGGCAGGTGAGCTAATTGTCCTGTCTGGTGCTTTAATGAAATACATGTGTCTGATTTGCAGATACTGTTCTAATTACAGTGTACACAAGCTGATCACTTAATTGTTAGTGAAATTTAAAACTTTGCTTAAGCATGGTTTTTTTAGTCTATGTAAAAACCTTTTCTGTGATGATGCAGCTGTCTTCAGATTACTTTTATGGTCGTAGGGAGTCTATTTTTGTGGTTTGTTCAGCTACACACATAGACTTTTGCTATTTACTTACTAGGCCTTGCCTTCTGTTTTAAGTAATTTGAACTTTGTAACTAATCCCAAAGTTCCTCAGGAGAAAGCAGTTATGCACCTTCAAACAACACAACTCTGTTACTAAACAGGGTTTAGTAATGGTTGACATTTGTTATCTTTATGGAAGACTTTAAAATCCTGCCTGGAAGGGGAAAAATGAAGTTACTGAACACAGTGCAAGGTACGAGCTTTGGTACCCAGTTATAGTTAAATGCACAGGTAGTGAGAGGGCTTTGAAGTCTTTACACACTCCCAGTGATAGTGGCCATATCTTGGCTTTGAAAGGGTGTCTTCTCTCATCATTTAGAGCCTGCATTCCAGTACCATAAAGTAAATGGGTGCCATTAGAGATGTTTAAAAGCATAAACTGGCTTGTTTAAAAGTAGCTGTTACTTGAGCAGCTCGGATGGGCCTTGATTTGTTCCTTGTGTCTCAGCTGCTCTTCCCAAGGAGCCCTTAGGGCTTCAGCCATCAGGGCAGCAGCAAACCTGGCAGGCTTCGCCTGCACTCTGCCTACGGAAAAAGCCCTGCCTTTCCCTGCTCCCTTGGGAAAGGGGCTTTCCAGGGAGCTCCGTGCATAGAGAGGAGCCTCCGAGGTGCCCAGGGCTGGGTCTTCCTGGGAGCCTGGTGAGGGACTGTGGTGGGGAGGTGGCCAGCGCTGCTTCTGGGATGCATTCCTGCTCCCCTGGCTGCATCAGCCACGCTGGAAGCTTTCCTGCTTCCTTGTCCTGGGCAGGAAAGGGGACTTGATTCCTTTTCTCATGAAACTGAGTAATAAGAAGAGGACAGAGCTGGGTTAAGTCTGTGCAGAGACTCTTTTCCCGTGGCCTTTTCACCCCTGAAGGCAGGGCAGGAAGGGATGATGCCTTTCAAAGGACTTCCTAAGAACCAGAGTTGTCTTCGCAATAGCAAGGACCAGATATATCCAATAATAATCCTGCTGCAATGCCTAAAATACCCGATTTGCCAGTCACAAAGTGGAAGGCAGTTCCTTCCGCGTAATACAGTCACTGTGTGTAGTCATGTACATTAGCGTCAGGATCAGAGTGAAAGAGTTGAAATGACTCCTTTTAAAGCCAACTAGTAAATGTTACTCATTTGAAAGCCCGTGAGAAAATGGACTTTGTCCAAAACATGGTGGTAATTCTGTGCTATATTCAGACTTTATAAAACTAAAGCAAGTTGGTAGCTAAAAGGATGTTGGCAATGGTAAGTAAAGACCTTATTCATTTGTTACTGTTGCAAAAAACAAAAACAAACAAACAAAAACCCTTCCTGTGTGTGACTGCAGTCCTATTCACTACTAAGTGATGTAGTTGAAAATCAACCATGAGTTTGTACAAATGATCACAAAGAGAACATTGTAGTATGCCCCGTGTAAAAGCAGTGTGCCCTGGGGTGCCGAAGGGCTCAGCCACCCCTGGGTTTTGTGGAGGGCATCCAGACTGGTCGTGTGCTTCTATCTGTGAAGCAGGGGCACGTGCGCAGGAGATCCATGCACAGGGTGACTGGGCAGAGCTCACGGAGGGGTCTTGGCTTCGGCACCAGCTCTGCCAGGTGTTGGCTCTCGCCCTGGCACCACTGGGTCAGGGGGACGTCGCTTGGGCTGCGGCTCTCTGCGGTGCCAGTGCCCACTGCCGGCCGGAGAGCTGCTGGTCGGAGAGCTGCCCCGGCCCTTCCGCCCAGGGCAGAGCCTCCCAGCGCTTCCCTCCTGCCCGACCTCGCTCCTGAGGTCCTCAGGCAGCTGTTTCCTTCGCAGGCGAGTGTAATCCGGTGCTCCTGCGCGTGGATGGGGCTGCTCTCTGAGGAAGAGGAGCATCATTCTCGTTCTGCTCCTCTGCGTTTTGTTTTTCCTTTTTCTTTTCTCTAATTTATTTTTTCTTTTTTAAGTAATGATACCTGCTATTTGAAGAGGTTTTCTTGGCACCCGTTCCTGCTGCCCTACCTGGCCTGTGACTTGTGACTTGGTGCTGGGAGGGTCTGTGGTGACAGGCAGCTCTCACTGGGAGAGCTCCCAGTGCTCTGCTCCAGTGCCCCTTGGGCTGCGATTCCCCACTGCCTGCTTTCCTCTAGGATCAAAGCAAAAAAGATCCTGGTGAAAAGCTAGTAATAGATTACGTTAGGCAGCACAAGGAGAGAGGTGGCAGAGGGGAGTGTAGAAGTGCAGAGTGATGCTATTTGTGTGTGTGTATTTTATTATTATTATTAGTTCAAAATAAAAAGGTATTTCTTACGAGACTTCTCTTGCTCCTGAGTGTATGCACAGAAGATAAGGCATAAGCCTACAAACAAACCAAAACAAACTGCAGATGCTTCATCCCACTGTTTTCAGTGCTAATAGTTGCTGCTTTATCAGTGTGAGAACAATGAGGTTGTTTTGCTCTCTTCACTCTTCTGAATTCCAAGACTTCCCAAAAATAGGGAAAATGAGAAATAACTTGCTGTGCAAACTTGTTGTCATCCAGTCAAGTTTCCTACTTGTCTTCCCAGAGCAACTTGTTTAGCCAGAGTGTTATCAGCTGTTTTTTGTCTTCACCTTTAACATTTTCTCTCTAGAATCATGCCTTCTCGTTATGATGAGTAAATCTTAAATAGAACTAATAAATTATACATAGATTGCCCAGAAAGCTGTAAACAAGACAAGTCAGCTTTGCAAGGTTCCCTGTATTTTAGCTCAGAGTCATAGTTTAAATCTTTAAATATTCAAAGATTCAGCTAATATGATATAAATTTAAATATTTCCCATTCAGCAAACAGTTCATTGCATATTATCTGCAAAGAAGTAGATCTACCTCCAAGTTAACCGATAAAGCAAGCTAAACATTTGTTAGCTTTAGGCACTTCCACTATGTTTGTGCTTAGTTGTCATTCTAAGCACATTAAAGAGTGCCAGTATCAAAAGCCACTCATTTTATTCAGAGCAACCACTTTGTTCTTCCTTTTCCTCGTCTTCATTAGCTAATTTTAAATCATTTGGGAAGAGCCCAAATGGTCCTTATTAATTTGGTCAGTGCACAGGATCGTGCTTGTCAGCTGAACAAACATGAAAAGGAAAAAACATCTGCTGGTGGCTTTCCTCAGAACTTGCAAGGGGATGCTGCGCTACCCACTATGGAGCTAAATGGGTCATTTCTCTTCATTTAGACTGTTTTTACCCCAAACTTCCATATTACCAACGATCACCTACCTGAAAATTGAATTAAGCATCGGATTTCCTTTTAGGTGTGCAACAAGCTTAAGTCTGCAAAAATAAAATAAGCTCTGCCTCCTGAATTTGTCTGGTAACAGGGTACTACTGAAAAGTTAAAATACTTCAAAGCGATGGGTTCCTGTGGCTTTTTAAACCTGGACTCGCTTGCCGAAGTAAGTAAAACAAGAGATCAAAGAGACGTGTCATACATTGATCTTTCTTCCAGAGTCTCTGCTTTTATAAATCCATAATGTGATGGAATGCCAAATGCAAAGCAAAATATATACCTGAGATGCGCATTAGAGTCAACTGTGGTAGTAACAGTGGTTCAGGGTTATCTTATGTGAGCTGCCAAGGCAGGATTTACCCATTTGGACCCATGCTTTCTAAGCATGTGCAGATGTTTTGGGGGTGCCTGTATGTATAAATGAGGATTTTTCCCTCTTTGTGAACAGAAGAATTAAATGTTTGGGTTCTGTTTCTGCATGGCAAATGTCCACTTTTACCATGGATACCTATATGTGGGAGTAGGTAAGGTGTGATTGAATGTAGCTACATAAAGCTGCAAGTGTGGCTGTGCTTTTGAAAAACCACCACCACTAAACGAGCCAAAAAAAAAAGCTTAACTACTTGAATGTTTCCATGATTAAAACTCAGAACAGATTATGTAATTGAAGATTTTCTTAGTTCTTGAATCTCTTCTACAAATCTGGGCTATTTTAGGAGGTTATGATGTAAAGCTTTATTTTCTTTTGGGTGCATGAAACTTAGCTGTTTTCAGGGACTGTATTGCTGCTTTGGCTTTGAATCTGGACAAATATTGATTAGGAGAAAGATGTTCATATGAGACTTTTGTGTTTAGCATCTCTCTGCTATGTGCTGCCCATTATAAGGTATAGTACTGATCTTTTCCTTCAGCCTTCTTTCTTGCTAGTTTTTCCTTTCTGTGAAGCAATTTAGGATTCTAATTTCTCGAGCACAAGGCTGTGGCCGGAATTCTCATAATGGTGTGAACTTATTTCTGTTTGAGGCTGAAACATCAACTACCTTTTAAGATGAGATATTAGGAAATGTTTAGGACTGTACCAGAACCGCTTTACCGTTGATGTTTCAGGATGGGTGTGTTAACTATAAAGCTTTGAGGATCTAGACTTCATTTTTTGAATGGTAGTTAGAAAAATGACAGGTTTTGGCAGCACAAAAGGATAAAGATTTTGAAGATGGGAGAGCTCTGGGTGTGCATGTTGTAATCTGGTTCTTTTCACTGAGACAGAGCACTGCTTCCCTGCCTCTGAGCTGCTCCAGGCCCTTTCCTTATAGGCAGTATTTGGGTGTTTGCACTGCTGTTTGTGCACTCGCTGCAGTGTGGCCTGCCGGAGTCTGCAGTGTTGGCCGTCCCCGACTGCTCTTCCCAATGCAGTCTTGAAGAGTTCAGTAGCATATGGGTAATGTGGGCTCTCTGTGAGATCTGGGGCTGGGTTCAGTATGAGCAGATGTTTCTGACTCACCTGAAAAGCAAACTGCTTAATCTTGGCTCAGTCTGCTGCTTGCTGAGAGGAGACTGTGACTTCTACGCTTTACTTTTTAAGGAAGCTGCTGTTAGAGACCGCATAGGAGCCCTTGGGTAATTTATTGTAGGCAATGCAAAAGAGGGAGCCATGGAAACCTTCCTCACAGGTTCTCTGATGCATAAATCTGGTGCTTAAGGTTGTAAACAAGTGATGAAATGACTGTAAGGAATGGTTGGGGGATAGTGTTAACAGCTGATCTGTAAATCTTGTACATAAATGCGACTTAGCGTATCAGTCTCCATTGAGGTTTCCATGTTCATGCTACTACTTATCAACATAACTTGTTTTATGCTTATCTGTGCTTATATGCTAACTGAATTTCAGATTTTTGAATGTGTAGAAGAAAAAAAGCAGTACGCTGGTGTGTGTGTGTAAATGACATGGGGTCTTGTTGCTGGACCAGCGTTTTTGGATGAAAAAATTGCCATATGTCTATGCAACTATAGCTCTGTTTTCCCTTTGACTCTAACATGAGTTCATAATCTAAGGCTCCAGTATTGTTTAGAGGTTAGCAGTGATCCTGCAAGTAAAGCCTGGGCTGTTCACTAGGCTGTACTTTGTGTCTAACAACAAATCTGAAGTTGATAGCTAAGCTGATTCTCAGTGAATCTGAGTTGATATGAGCCTCACAAGGAAGCACTACCAAGCACAGGCTGTCTCAATTCCATATCTACAGTTGTCATGGAAGTGAAGAATATCATGAATCCTTTTTGCTAGAGAAACTTCAACATATCAGCCACAAAAGTTGGACTGTTAGGCCTGCTTACACCAACTCCTTTCCTCTGGGCGAGATTTGGATGGCTCCTGCAGAAGTTCAGAGGAACAGACTCTGGCACGTTCCAAAGCTGAGGATGAGCATGTGCCTGAACTGGGCTTATGTCAGGATTTTTTAAGGTATAGATCTCTCAGTTGAAGTATAAACATTGGCTTGAGAGGGAGGCTTCACTTTTCTTCCCCTCCCTGACTCTTGCTGGTGCCTGTCTGCAGACACTGGAGCCCCTCTCTGGACCTGCATGTCTTGGCAGGACGGATGTGATTAGGAGAGCGTGCTGCCCTGCAACTGAGGGAGAGGATGACTCCCTTAACTGAGCCAGCTTGAAAGCATGAGCTCTCTAGACACTCAAGCTGGTGGCTCAGCAAATATAAACATTGTGATATATATACTTCATATAAACTTAATGTAAACATTGTGATGATCAGGCACTTTTTCAGGTGTTCTCTCTACATTACTTCTCAATGAATGATTGTTTTTCTGCCTGGACAGTCCGCTGATTTGGCAGAGTGTTATCTCAACAGCAGCATTAAGCTCGCTTTCTGCTGCTGTGAGAAGAGATTTTCGGTCTGCTCCTGACAGGACCTGCAGCCTCACTGCTGGGCTTGGCTAGGACGTATCAGGAGATTTTTCCAGAGTCTGTTCCTGAGTATTTCTAGGACTTCAAACAAGGACAGTAGAAAAGAAATCTCTGAGATGGTTTTCTATTTTGTGTTTTGTTGTAAAGACAAGTGTTTTACAGGCATCCATAATTATGTGCCCTGGGGTTCAATAGCACTTGCCAGTGTCAGCTGTGCTATGAAAACCTTAAAGAAAAGTATATCTGAAATAAAACTAGAGATTAGCGAGGACTCAAATACTAAGTTGAAGGTGAAAAAACATATTAAATGTTTCTAGATTTGGATTACTTCATTTCTGGCTCCTCTTTTCCCATCTCACTGCTTTCTGTTAACAGTGGCTCCAGGTTGCTTCACTTACACTCAAGCTGCTTCTGGCAAATAAATGTGAATGCTGTAATCACAGAAAAAAGCATCAGGTACTTGTGAAGACACGTGCCAGAGAACTTGGCTGCAGTAAAGGGCCCCAGGGGAAGCTGAGGTGTCTGAAAAGGAAGATGAGCAAGGACGAGGGCCAGGTGGGCTGTTGAGGACTGATTTGTTCCTTCCTTCTCCTCAGTGACCCCTTGCAGGCAGCTGCCCAGTTTCTCCTCAGAACCAGGAGCCTAGATAGCGTAAGGTGTTACGAACTTCCAAAGGTGACTGCTTTGAAATGCTATTACAGCTAAAATATTTGTGCTGCTTCTGAGTGAGGATTTCTGACAGTGCTGTATTTCTCAACACCGTGATGCGTGTTTGCGCGCCCTGCGTGGTTGAAGCCCCGCAGTGTTTGTGTCCCCCCGTGTTCCCCAACACGCTGCTCCTGCGGCCTCCACCGCTTCCCGGTGTTCTCGGTGCCTCCGTGCTGTGCCGCGGGCACGTGGCGCGAAGCCCTGGGAAGGCTGCTGGATTTGTGTGGTTACGTTGTTTGGTAAAGGGGTGCGCTAATAGCTGTGGTCTGTGTGTGATTTTTGTGAAATGAGAACATGCGTGCAAACCGCGTTCCCTTCAAATGGGTCCTGGAAAGCCCTGCTAACGTCAGCGCTGGCGTTATGCTTAATCGCCTTTGGCCAGCGTAGTTTGTTCTTACAGGAAAGTGGACAGGAACTCTAAGGACTGTGGAGGTGGTACCTAAGAAACAGATCTGGCTTCCTTGTCCTTGAGGGAATAGTTGGCACAAAAGTGACCTTGAAGTGTTAAGGATAAACATGAACACTCTGGGGAGGAGTGTGCAGTAAAATGCTGTGTGGAGCTCCCAGCTTTGGTGGGTTATGGCGTGAGTCGCTTAAATGTCGATGGCTTTGAGGAAACCAAGTATAAAACCCAAATGTGGCTGTGTCTTTATTCTACGGAAAATATATACTTGAATGTTTTCTTTTGTACAAAATATTTTGTCTGTTTTTCCCATATATGGGTCTCCTCTTAGAAACCGCTAGCTAGCCCCTGAGTAAGGAAACATTAGGCCCTAGCTGGAGGAAGAGCCCACGAGTAAGGAAGCATTAGGCCCCAGCTGTAGGAAGACAGGAATCCCTGAGTAAGGAAATGTTAAGCCCCGGCTGTAGGAAGAGCCCACAAGTAAGGAACCATTAGGCCCTAGCTGGAGGGCGCTTGCGGAGTTGTTAAAGCACAGGTAACTGCAGGGTGGCTCTGGGACTGAGGCCGCCGGCTCTCCTGTCTGTGTTGTGCCTTCCCGTTGCCGGTCGCTTGGGACGCGGCTCTGGAATGGCCGGGGAGGTCGCTAGGAGACGTGTGTTGCGCGCGGGCCCGTGCCCTGCACCGTGTCCTCGGCGCTGACCGGAGCAGGAGCCCGGCGCTCGTGGAGCACTTGGCGGGCCAGGGCCGCCGCTTCGGCCCCGCCAGCCCGTGGCGGTTGGGAAGACGTGTTCTCTGTTCTGGAGTCCGTTGGAGGCAGTTTGTGCCTGAAAGTCGGGTCAGAAACCTCCTGCCAGCACCTCCTCCCGTGCTGGGAGCGGGGTGTCCGACACAGCCAGAGGTTTCTAGAGGAAAATCCTCACGTAAGTGTAAGCAAAAGTACTCTGGGGTGAGGGAAACAATAATACTGCTCTACTAGTCAAATGACAGAGCTGAGACTTGAATTTCCTGGTATACCTTGCTTTTTTACAGCTTGTTTGTTACAAACCGATATAACACACGAGATGGGGAGTCTTGATCCTAGCCAAAGGAAACACTTGATCCTGGCTGCAAGAAACACTGACCGACCGCTGTGACGGGCTGCAGAACTTGGGGTTCGGACCCTGAGCAAAGCAGTTGCTTTAGATGACTTGTTACTTTTGTGAAATAATTCGATTAATAATTTGATAAAGCAACTTCATATGAAAAATGCCCGGTTAAGAAAGCAGTTGAACATTATTAAATGAAAAACTAGGTTAAGTCCCCCAGTGGCGCCTAGCCACAGACATCATGAATTTCAAAGCTTTTGGAGCTGCACTTCTTTCCTTGTGGGCCCTCGTTAGTAGGGCCTGGCAGCAGTGTCTTGTTTGCAGTGTAGGCTACAGTGCTCCCCATCAGTCTGCTCTCATATAAGCAGCATATAAGAAATCAACTTGAAGTGGTACCATAGGCAATATAGATATTTCCAGGCAAGATATCATTTGGAGGGATGGATGAAGCCAACTTATTTCAAAATATTTCTGGTTACACTTTAGAAATCCTGGTAAGTCAAGGTGCGTGCTGCTGATGTCAGAGGGTGCCTTGGGCCCCTTCTCTGTGTGTTGTAGTAAATGCAAATCTTTGCTCTACAGAAGATTTCATGTAAATATTGTTTTACTAATGACAGTTAAAAGAAGACTACATGACCTGTTCCTGGGGGAATCGGCGAGGCGTATGTTTGGTTTGCAGGAACTCGTGCTCTCAGTGAAAGCTTAAGGGAACGAACTGACCTCCTGTTAGGAAATGCTTGTGACATGTCAGTTAAATTTAGTGGTTCTGGAAAGCCCAAGCTGCTCTGACACGTGAGGATTGTGTTTCTCTGGGGGTTGTGACACAGGATTGCTGTCAGCATGACAGCTGTTTGGGTGAACCATGACTGCTTTCCATAAACTTGGAGTCTCCTTGTGTTATTGGATGTCTTTCCCCTACTTGCACTAGAAAGGTCCGTTTTCTAAATTTCCTAATTTTGAGAACTGAGAAATTAGAAATCTATCATAGCAAAGAGCTATCTTTGTTTCCTAGTGACTTTAGTGCCTGGTTTTTTTTTTTTCTCACCTTTGAAATGGTAAAGATACTTCTGAATGTTAAGGTTACCAATGTAGAATTTCTCTTGTCCGTGATTTCTGTCTGCAATTCAGCAGAGAGAGAGACTGATTTAAAGCTTTCACTGTTTGTGTTCTAAGCTGCTACTGTTTTGAGGAACGAGCTATGGCCCTGGGAACACAGGATATGGTGTGATGCTCACTTGGAGTGAGAGCACAGAGCTGATCTACAAGTCCCAAGCTGCATCATCTGTCCCCTCCTAGAGACCTGCTGTGTCACAGCAGACCCTGGTCACCATGACATACGTATGGTGCTTGTTCTCTTATTGAGAGTGCTCCGCTTATCCACGTGGCCAAGGAGAAAGGGGGAAAATTAAGACGGAACACAGAGTGAAGCTTCATGGTAAAAATATTCTGTATTTTTGATTAAACAAGATTACTTTAGCAAGCAATCGTTAGGAAAAAAATGTAGAGGTTTCTAGCCTTTTGCAAACCTTGTAGAATCTGTACTAAAAACTACACTTAAACATATATTAAAACTTAAGTTACTCAACAGTCACAGGGATTACTGAGATATTAATCAGGTGCTGTAATTTAGTATGCAACTAATTCTTGCAATTTGGAGAGTAGTGTGTCATATGGAACTTTAAAGAAAGTGTGTATAAATCTCCGGGGTGATAACATCTATAAATAGAGCTCTGAAAGCCGTACAAGTCGTCTTTTGCTCTTGATCTTGGTTTAGCTGTATAGGAAGAAAGAAACTTGAGCAGTTCTAAACTGCTCTGACTACAAGTGCTGTAGTCATTGTTTTGATTGGATATCTGTATTTTCATCTCTGCTGTACTTTTCCACTTAGAAGTGCATATTGATATCTTTCAGATGGAATTCATATGTTTTGCTATCATTTGCTTGCCAAATTAATAGGACTTTTTGTAGATTTTTTTAGAAAACCAGGGATGTTTCTTTTTTCAACCAATCAGTGTCATTGTGTTTATAGCCTGACTTTCAATTGGAAAAGTCTGGATTTAAAAGAATCCAGCAGAAAAGATGAGTGAAGGTAAGTGTACTTTATAAGCTCAGGCTTTACAAGGAAGGTACTAAATAAGTCTGGCCACATGACACAAAATTAACTATGTAGATGGAGTATTTCATGATGTTATTGTTCTTCTGGTTACATTCTCACTTTGTCTTCAAGTTTTTTCTCAGTTTTAATACCTACTACTTGAAGCCTTCAGAGTAAAGAAACGTATTTGAACCAGCTATTGTTAACAAGGGTATATTGTTAGGTGGGTAAATTGTCTGAGATTAACAATAGCTGCTGACAGAAGACATGAAATGCAGTGGAGATGCCTAAAATTGCGAGTGCAGTTCTTGAGTGCTGACCTTAACTACTGATCCCCACCGAATGCAGATGGGGTAGGGTGCTGTGCTCCTTCCTCCTCTGTCTGGAGGATAAACCCTTCCAAGTTTTTTTTGCAGCTATTTTGGTGAGACTAAAAGAAGCATCCACCTCTTACACTTTTTTATTATCTGCATATGGAGAAAAATATTGAGCTCTTAAATACCTTATTCTAGTTTGCTTGCAAAACAGTTCAAGACTCAGCTTTTTCTTTTGTGGTAGCCACTATTGGATTAT
>JAVCKT010055793.1:0-16453 GCA_032273925.1 Rhynchotus rufescens
ACAATGAATCCAATGAAAATTGCCCAATTTATTTGACACCCAAATTATTAAGAATTAAAAGCACTGATTCTTCATAATTCAGAATGCACCGTGAATGAACCTTCTGCTAAACTTTCCTGCTGCTTTTGCAAGCTTGTGACAAAAGAAAGAAATGAGAGGAGACAAGAGTAACATTCTTACTATTTGAAAGCAATTGCAAGAACAGTTGGAGGCATAAATAGATAAAACTTCTCCTTTTGAACTGCATCCACAATCCTGCTAGCTACATAATCTGCTTCATAGACAGGAAGGAAAAGTTGGTTGCTGGTGAAACAAGAAACAAAGAATCATGAAATTATAAAATTTTACTTTTGAGATGTTAAAAAAAAAAAAAATCGTGTAGGTTTCCTTCCTTCCCCTCAAGGAGTTTTCAAAGTAAGTCTCCAATCTTATTTGTTCCTTCTATCACCAAAATAAAATGAAAGAATTTTACTCATGTGAGTTTTAACTGAGTTATTAATGAAAAACTCAGTTAATGAGTTATTAATGAGTTATTAATGAATAACTTCTGAATCTTGTTTGAAAGGCTGCTCTGCAGTCTCCAGTGCATGTTAGTTATTGACCATATGCAGTGTTTTTATTTCTTATGTCAAGGGAGGTAGCTGTGTTCACCAACAGGGCAAAAAATGTGGAATTAAGAAGCAAATCAGGCTTGTAGGAATTAGGGACTGAATATGTTATATCTAATTACTAGATTCTTTTGTTCTTTTTACAGATAAAATGGCATGCTATATAGAATGTAAGTTTTTACTTACTAGCTTCGAACACCTCTGACTAAATCAGTATTTACAAAAGAAGGGCAGACGATTGTGGTTTTAATGCCATCTTTTCCTGCCCGGTACAGTTCATCATCTATAGATTCCATCATTCCAATAATTGCAAATTTACTTGCCGAATAATCTGTAAAGTGGAGAAAGAAGAAACATCTAAAACATTTTGAAAGCCTCATAATCTGTTACATGTAAAATATGAACTTTTATAGGATTATTTGAGTTGTGATATCAATTAGCTGTGATTCTCAGTAGCCCTGGAAGACTATAGAGACATATAAGATAAAGATCTTATTTGACATTTTATATGTATATATTGCCAGATGTTCATATACAAACCAGGGATTCTCTCAGTTCAGAATAATTGTCATCTTTAATATCACAGCTGATCCTTCAGTAGGAAATATTTCTAGTGGAAACGTCTAAATAATGTATATGCTGCTTCAACCCATTACTATATTTTCTTCTGTTCTGCTTTGCAACTGCAGTATCGTTTTATTTGCATGGGTATACTGAATACTGTCTTGTTTGTATTGTTTGATTCCAGATGTGAGACCTCAGCTGGAGCACTGTGTCCAGTTTTAGACACTACAGTGCATAGAAAATATTGGCATCCTGGAGTACATCTAGCGGGGAGCCATCCAGGTGAGCATGTGAAATCTCTCCCCTTGAAAATAACCAAAATTTGACTGCACGTGGTCCAAGCAACCTGGTGTAGATTGGGCCCACTTTTACTGGGAGTTTGCACCGAGTGACCTGCAGATATTTCTTTCAAACTAAGTTATTTTATGATTTCACAGCTGTAAGAACCTTATTTAAGTGTGCGTATTTATATGTAACTCACTAAGTTATTTTTAGTATGAGCGAAAATAGATATAACTAAATTCACTTCTGCTAGAAGAGTAACTTGAAAAATTGCATCAGAGACAGTCTTTTATGCTTTGGAAATATATCTATACTGGATATTGAAAACATACAACCAAAACTGCCTGCTAATTTGTAAAAAGTCTGACTGCTTGGGCTGGCGGGTTTGCTCTCGTATACATTCATGGTTAAATAATGAAAGCTGAACATGACCTACAATGGCTATAGAATCTAACATGATAATAATGTATGGAAAACAAAAAAATGGTAACATAGTCAATCATTAGAAGAAATTAAAGACACTTATTATATCAAAATTAACATTCTCTCAAGAGAACTTGAGAGATAGGACCAAAATGTCAGACAGGCTGAAGAGACCCTGGGTAGCAAACGCAAAATAATCAGGACTATAGCGGCCAACTCTCCTGAGAAAAACAGCTGGCAAATAGTTTAAAATGCAATTAATCTGAATTAAATTTTATGAAAAACCTTACAAAATACCTCCTAAGCCCCAAAGCTACGTCCAAACAAGTTCAAAAATCCATGTATAACCCAAATATGTTTCAGGAGTCTGAGCAATAAAACACAGAAAAACAGGTAAAGGCATTAGACAACCTGTACATGGGCTCCCTTATGTGTAAGAACATATATTGATGTTAAGAACATATATTACCCTTCTCCTGTAGAGATATGACAGGCTGCAGAGAAACCAGTAAAATCTACACTGAGCTCTCTGTGTAACATGAGCAAGGTATCACCATCCTCTTCTTCAATATGCTGTATCTGCCACCTTCTGTATCTACAGGCTCATTCTGAGTGCTCAATATATTGGTGTAAACTGCTTAAGCGAGACATTTCTGAAATCTCCAGGAAAAATTATTAACACGTGCCTCTGGTTCATAACAGCCCTTGATGATGCTCACCTGATGTTTTGTAGGAGCCGAAAAGTGCTGTTTCACTTGACATATTAATCAGGTGTCCATGATTGCAGGCAATCATGGCTGGGAGGAATGCTTTGCAAGTCTGAAACACATAATAAAACGATATTAATATCTTCAAAAATGTTGCATTCAAAGTTAAATTTTAAAATCCGATTTACTTTCTAGACCCTCACTACCCAAGAAGCTGACAAACTGATTTTTCACCGTGGTAGGAATTTTTAATCTAGAGACAGCATTTCTTAGAACCACAATCCTGAGTCTGGAGATTTGTCAGCACTAACATCCAGTTCCATAGAGCTCTGATACAGAAGAGGGAGCTAGAAGCCAACACATGGAGGGGATTTCAGCGGCAAAAGGCCCTAGTTGCTGCAAACCTCCCTGACTGGCAGCTGTGGGCTCTTCAACCACTGCTGCCCCCAGATGCCAATTATATAGGGAAGATATATCGTAAGTAGGAAGAGAAGAAAAAGAAAGAACAGTTAGAAAGCTTTTTTCTATAGTTGAGAAGTGCTGTCATGCCTGTTTTCCTCTGGATGTGTGTGCCTAGGCTCCTTTGCCATAAAGATCCAAGGATTTGGAACAACTTTCAGCTGAAACAGCTCCCTCTTGGTAATAATTTTCAGCAGGAGGGGTCACTCCAAGGGAGCTGCAATGCTGCATTTCCCTGTGACCCAGGCTGCTCGCTTAGCAGGGAGAAAAATCATTGCTCACAAGGAAACCTCCTAACAGCAACTGAGTCCCCCGATAACAGAGAATCCCTTCAGGCAATATGTCCTGCGTGGTATAAATGGTATAGCAAAGATAATATGTACTAGTTCGACTAATCCTCTGCTTGCATCAAGGAGCTACTGGTTAGACATGCAAGCACACAAGGCAAACTCTCAACTCTAATTGAGGAGAAGGCAGCAGGGCAAAAGGCACCATTGATAACGTGAAGGCTGGCACCAGTACACGCAGCATGTTTGTGCCTCCCGAAACACGGGCTGTTCCCGTGAGAAAGGGGCTGCTTCGGGATACAGTTAGAAGGATACAGGATTTATCAGAGTGCCTGGGCAGAGTGTTGTTAACAGTGCTGAGAAGTGCCAGGCAGGATCACTTAAAAAAAACCCTTTTTTTTCCTCCTCTCTGTGCCCCTCCCACCCTGCTTCAAAGCTGGGTCTACCCTGGGGTTCCATTTTAGGGATTTTCTCATTAAAATAGTTGCCTGTACATCTCGCATATATGCAGGAAAGAGGAAAAAAATTACATTACCCAGGCTTGACTCAGGAAGTTAACTCTTATGGTTTTTTCAAATTCGGCGCCCGACAGGTCCGAGAAGGTTTTCCCAATAAATATACCTGCATTATTTACCAGGATGCTAACATCCCCAACTTCCTTTCTAACCTGGATAAGAAAAGGATAAACAGAAAGGATTAGAAGGCATTCTACAAGTGCAAGAGGAAGCTCTTGTTCTTCACTTAGGAAATGCTTAATTATATAATATACATTAACACAAACATTTTTGATTATTTACATCTATACTGAAAATATAAGTGTAAAAGTCCTGTTTTACTGTGTCACATTAAAGGTCTATCAGGCTCCAGAACTCTCCTCTTAGGGTAGAGAGCAGTAAAAAAAGACAGGGACACTGTCAGTTACACCTCTAGTATAATTCTTGTCTTTTTGCATGCTGCAGTTTAGGAACTTACTGAGCTAGACATTGTATCTATGATATTGTGTTTAATACATTGTGATGATTTTTATTTTTTTCTCTAAGAATGTCTCTGGTTGAATTCTAGAATGCTTCAGATTTTTGTAACGATCCATGGTAATGAATTGCAAAGTGGAAGTGCACATTGTGATCCTGCTTTGTCACCTGAACATTTCTTGTCGCCTAGGTAATTCTTCCATCGTGGGAAACAGTATTTGTTCCTTAGTTATCATCTCCATCATACTTGAGATCTCATCTATCTGTATCACAGCCTGCTTCAGGTGTCTCTCTTTTGAGTAAGAAGGTCCTAATCTATTCAATCTCTATATGGAGGCTCTTCATACTTCTGTTTTTCTATTTTTTTTTCTTTTTATTTTCTGTAACACATCTAATTCTTTCCTTTATTGTTATTTTTATGATAGCAGAATTTTCTTCTGTACTGATGATCTGAATATACTGTGGAGAATTAGACCAGAAGTGCAGAAGTTTTTTGGGGCTTTGTTCTTGAATCTTTTTCTAATAGTTTGTAATGCCTTTTTGAACATTATCGAATAAATTGAACTTTCATTGAAATAACTGAAGTGCCTCTAAGATATCAATTTCTACCAATTTAGAGGTAGTCATGATATAGGTATAGTTTAGATTACTTTTTTTTATAATTTAAACTAATTTTAATATATAAACTTTTTTAAAAAATTATTGTTTAGTGCAATGCAAGTGGTTTCACGCAACACTCTCGCAACTTTAACTTTACAGTACTAAAACTACTTCTATACTACCTACAAACTCTGCCAAATTCCTGCTCTCCCTTCTCCCAGACCATTTAGGAATGTGTAGAACAGGAAAAGATCCAGTATAGTTCCTTGGGTGATTCAAGTGCTTTCGGTACAGATGCATTTACCATGATATGCACAGATGATATCACTTGGAGAAAAAGATAAAATCACCATTAGCTTTGCTTGGGTTTGTTATGGAGAGGTTCTGTTCTATTCTTTAGCTTTGATTAAAGCACATGGCTGAGATTTATTTTCAGCGCTAGGAATCAGGCTCAGTGCAGAGATTTCTGTAGTCCAGGAGTTACCTGGTGTCTTGTAGGTTATAGAATGTTTTCAAAAAGTATAAGAAAACCCCAATCTGGCAGAGTGAATCAATGGGTGGTTGGCTCTGGTGTCTCATCATTTTACCTCGCTTTGGCTTTCTCAGGCAATTGGTAAAGACTTTGGATGTTTCTGCAGCTGCATTGGGCAGTCATAGGCAAGTGGAGCTCAGATCCCATTTGTCTTGCACAAATGAATGGAGATCTAGACACTGCTGGGGCTGGTAGGAATACCCAGCTCTTCCTTTGGGGAATACATCCATAATCTCTCCTAGCTTGCACCCTTTACCTGCTTGCTTGATCCTTATGAAGATCTTCCCTTTCTTTACAAGACAACTTAGATTCCCGGTCAGCAGCATTTTGCTCCATTCACTCTCATTCGTGCTTTTCATTCCTTGCCACAGAAAACTGTGGGAAGGATGATTCCAGGCTGGTTGTTCTCCGTTATGTGTTTCCCCACATGTCTATTAATTCTTTTCTTTATTAGAGTTTAAGACACCTTTTTCTATGAGAGGTTTGTAGTTTCTTGTTGTCCTCTCAAGTGCTTTTAAAAATTGAATTTTTTGCTATTTGTTTCTTGGACACGGTAACCTGCTACATCAATAGATCACCCATTCATTTTATAGTTCATTGGTTCCTTTAGCATTCCTGAGTAAACTCTCCTTGGTTCTGAAAGTCTGTTATGTTTTGCTTCATCAATTTGTTCTAAATCTCTTCCCTAGGCACCTCAGTGCTCTGATTTCTTTCCTAGAAAGCAAACTTCCATAATAATCAATGGCCTTCTCTGCTATTGCTTTATCTTCTGTGTCGAAGCTCAAGTCTTTTCCTATTACCAATGGAAAAGTTAGACATATTTCCAAGAGCACAGAAAGCCTTCTCACTCAGGGGTTCTTACACTCAAAAAATTTTAGACTTTCAGATTCCTTTAATTACGGAAGATGTTGGTATTAGTAATATTTTTACACCACCTCATTGATATGAAACAGCTCTTCAAGTTTTGGCTTGTAGGCCAGTCTATAATTCAGAATACTCTCTGCTAGTAAAGGTAAAGCACATTCTGGAGGCTGGAGACTTCAATGCTCCTTTTTGAGCTGAATCAGTTAGTCTGTTTAAAGATGGAAAATGACTTGAATGCACAAGAGAAACATTTTGAGATTCTGTTAAACTAGGAGAAAACAAATTATTTCTAGACGTTCAACATAAACAGAAGAGTCTAACAGAAAATTTATATAGCTGAGTTTAAAATAATAATTTTGGTACATGCTTTTCCAAGAAGTAAATAGCTTTACAAGAATATGGAGATGGTGCCAATTTATTTATTTAGTAAAAGGTCTGATCTTGGTAAATTCTGAAGTAATTTTGTCTTGCAAGAAGATTCCAGTAGGTATGCCACTTGATTTATAGTGTCATTCCAAGTAAAGATTGTGTCACATTTGGAGTACAGGTCAGATTTGATTTTTTTACTTGTCTGGGAAATAGTAACTGATGTTAAGAAAGTTGAAATTACTGGGAGTCATTTCACAAGCTAAACTAAAAGGAGTAGTAGCCAGTGACTTACACTGTAAAGATTATATGATCTGCACCAGCCAAAAAATATGTTAAATATTGTCCTCCTTGGGGACTGCATTTTGGGTCAGCACGGGCCAGAATGGTGAGAAACTTACAGCTTGTCTCTGCTCATGTAAAAGTCATGCTATAATGTATGTATCCTTGTCTGCATGCTCCAGCTAATAGTGTAGTACTACTTGTGGTTCTTAAAGTCTATCACCAGTGGCCCCAAAAGGTAAATTTTCCCACTTATTTCAGTCTGCTAGGTCCCTAATACTGCTAAGAAGTAAAATATTACCTTGTTGATTGCAACCATGAGAACTGCAATCCTAAGCTCTTGCGGATATTGAATCTAATCTACTCTTTAGAGGTACTTCCAATCAGGAACCAACCATTCTCAATAGAATATTTTATTTTAAACTTTTCCATCCATTTTCAGAAGGAATGAATCTGTTTTAGTTAAATATATAAGCAGCAATTACAAAATAAGGAGCACACCTGACAACTCACGAAAAAATGAGCTTATTTTTCAGGTGATTTTAAAGGAATCTGTTGAAATTTGTGAGTGATGAGGCATTTCAGGCGAATGATATATGCATTCAGGCAAAGAATGTCAAAGATATGACTTGTGAAAGATGTACATCCATACATATACCGATAATTTAACAAATGAATTTATCCAACAGAATGGGAGAATGAGTAAGTATAAATAATATGTGAGGTTACCCTCATAGATGTTCTCAGACAGTACACTCACTGTTTAAAGACAGGTAAATACTGGTAACACAGCCCAGAGGCATGGAGCTCTAACTTCTATCATCATAGAAGAGAAATATAATAGTTTACAAAACATAGGTTAGCACAGGAAGATAATTATTTAAATTGTAGTTCTTTTCTGCTTTGTCTTCCAGATGGATTGACCAAAGAATAGATTGAAGTTGCATCATCATGAAGTTTGGCTCCTGGTCACATTTCTGAAACCTTAATACCTCACATCACCCTTATGGAATTACAAATATCTAAATAAAGGCATAAGAAAAGGGAGCTACCCTCCCAACAAGTGCCATGGATTTTTGTTGTTGTTCTTGTTGTTATTAGATGCCAAAAAGAGAAAAGATGTCCTCAAACGAATAGTATGGTTACAAAAATTTCATCAGAATAGATTATAAGCAAGACAAAAATTCAATAGGATAGACTATTATAAGCAAGGAAAAATCAGAAACAAGAAGCCGTATCTTACCTTTTCTGCCTGTTCATAGACCTCTTCTCTTTTGCTGCAGTCGCACTTGTAGGCAAACACTCCTTTGGCGCCTTTCTCCTGGGCTAATGCACTTGTCTCTTTGTTACCTTCTTCATCAATGTCCCACAGAACCAAGGTCGTTCCCAGCGAAGCAAACTTTAAGGCAATCTGCCTTCCAATCCCCTTTGCAGAACCAGTAACAAGAACTATTTCCCCAGCAAGATTTTTTTTGCATGGAGTACGTATGAATGACATGAAAGTCTCAAAGAACACGGTAATTAAAAATTTGAGGAACTGGGGTATCTTCAGGATACTTCTGAAGCTGATCATGATTTTTCAGGCACAAAGACTAAGTATAAAAACCCAGAAATACAATATTTTACTGGAACAGAAAACACTAAGAGATTGACTAAGAAAGAGATTTTTAAAGATTTTTACTTTTAAAAAGATAATTTGCTTACATCTCTTTTCTGCACAAATACAAAATATAACTGGAGACTTATTCTGTGAAAGCTTCAAGTTTCCTATTAGTAGGATTAAAGAAAATAGCTTCTACTAGATCCTACATGGCTGTTATTTCAGTTCTCAGCTTTTGTCAAAGTTTATAAAGCATGTTCTATTCATGTATGTTGCACTGCTTACAGAGCACTTTGTTTTTAAAGCAAAATGATATTAGGTGAGCAGAAAAGTACTGAAAGCACTGGGGTCATACCAACCACAGAATGGAAGGTGTCTAAGCAGAAAATGCGCCTTGCAATTTCAGAGTAGGCAATAAAAACCTACCCCCACTGTGTATTTTCCAGTAATACGTGGCTGAAATCACACAGTATGTTTTGATTTGTGAGCACATTAGCAAGTATACAGGAGAGCATGGTGTCATGAGCTTTGAATTCCCTCCTGCCCTTAGACCATACCATTTCTTTTGCTTTAGCTCATAAAAGCAAGGTCTATGTTATTGTGAAACTTCAGCAGCATACTGTCAAATCTGACAAAAACACAAAACTCTTGGATTTTTGTATTTACATGAGTATCACTCAAAGCCTAACAAGAAGGGAAGAACTAGACAACCTCAACAGTGTAATAACTAAAGAATAAAAAATTAAAAGATAAAAAAAACTTTCATAAAAAATCTTTCATAGCATCATTGCTATGATAGCTCACCAAAAGTATCCTGGGTCTAGGGATTAGTCCTTCTCTAGCTCAAAAGTTTTGGGTCAAGTTGCTGCTGCCTCCCAGGGCTTTGCAGTCCCTGGCTGCACTTTTAGTGGAGCCAAATGAAAAATTCCCATGAAAAATTCCTACTTCCAGGTTGAGATAAGGAGCCATATGCCACTCAAAGCTGACAATAGGGATTAGGCCCCTGTCCTGTCAGACCTGTGGCAAGTAAAGACCTGTGGCCAAACCAGGCCATGGTGACAGCACCTCCCACACAAAAAAGCACCTACAGCAGGCACACAACCCTCCACCCATCCTGTCCTCACCACCTACCACCTCTTCAGGAGAGCTCAACTCCAAAGCTGAAGGTTTCCAAAGATGAGGCGGTCAGGCCTGGCTTGCTGCTGCAATTCACCTCCGTGGTCTGTGCAACGCGATGCTGCCTTATGCCACCCTGGTCCTGCATTACTGTCCCTCCCACCTCAGCTCGCCCCAGGCCAGAGGTGACAGCGGCTCTTGGCATCTCTCCTAGTGCTTGAGGAATGTCCTTTCCAGGAACTCCGAGAAAAGGTGCTGCCTTTCCTCCCCGTGCTGCTACTTTATTGCAGCAACAAAATCAAATGCTTGCTATAACACGGAATCACTGTTCTCCAGCTTGCTCCCTTACTGGGATAGGAAGGAAAAGAGAAATACTTATTATCAATGTCTTGCGATAAAACTGTAAAACCATTGACTGGCTTTGTTTCACACCTTTAACACTATAGTTATGATCGTTGTTCTTCCCCATCAGTTTTTATACTTACATTATCTAACAATTTATAGAATCATAGAATCATAAAGTTTGGAAAGGACCTTTAGAGATCATCTAGTCCAACCGCCTGCACATGCAGGGTCACCTAGAGCATGTTGTAAGGGAATGCAGGGCATGTTGTTCTTTTTGACTATCTGATGTCATGGAAATCAAATACTGCCTCTGGTAAATCATCATAAGGCCTGTAAGTTTTTATAATTAGTGCACATCATACACACATTATTTAATGATGCAGTCCTGCATGACTATTGTGTCAGTATTTTCTGTTGTAAGTAGTGGAATATTGAATAAAAATAATGTTCTTACTCTTTGTACATTCTTAGGCCTATAAAATCATGCTTTTCCTCTTAAACTCCAGGTTTCACATGAGCATTGTGATATCTTCCAGGGATTATTTATCTGAAAGGCAATTAAGGAGAGGGCTATTTGTCTGTTTCAGTTAGTATTTTGAATAAACAATACTTATTGAATCAGCAATACTTAAAAATAACCAAGGTCTTGTCTTGTTCGTTGGCAAGCCACAGAAGGAAAGAATCAGAATGGCAGAGACATGGTGTCCTTTGGGCCCCATATTTATGTTGTGAGTACCTTTCTGATTTCAACTTACAAATTTGGAGGGATTGTAGAACAGTTTTCCTTTCAGATGGTAAGAAGCTCAAACACACATAGCTCATGTAGTTTGATGTAGCTTACATTGTTACATCCTACATACTGTGAAAATGTACTCTGTCAGTGCTAATAATATTTATATGGAAGTTATTTACTTACATATGCAATTAACTGTTGTTTATTTTGTTTAGACTCCAGGAAAGGGTGTTACCATGCTCATTCTGACTGCTGGCAGAGTTCAAAGCCTCAGCCAGCTGCGGCTTCAAACAAGGAGCTGACCAACAGCAACGTACAAGCTGACAAACAGCAAATGTACAGCGACTGGGAGAAGGAGCCGTGTTGCAGCTGGTAACTGCAAATGCACCAGATTTCAAGAAAGAGAGGGGAAATGCTTCAGTGATGAATCCCTGGTTACGAGGCGAAGAAGAGATGCCTGTTTGTTAGGCTAATGTTCCAAGGTAAACCATGTCCATGAGGAATTCTGTTGTGACTAAGTACCTTGCAAGCTTCCAACAGGATGATCCTGATGATCCTGTTTCCAAAGTATATGTTTATGCAAGTTAAGGTTCCTGCTCTTATGCTGACCTGACTCAAGACACTCAAGACACTGTAACCTATCATTCTGTGAGGCTCAAAAGATGAGTAATAGTTGGGACATCTAAATTTGAGAGGCCTGTGTGCTAAGATGGCTGTGGCTCCTGCTAGCTTTGGGTAGAGAGTAGGAGCTGAAAGCAGCCAAGTGGTCTGGGGACAGCAGCGTATTTAGCAGGGGGTGGCACTCTACCAGCTACATGTGGGGGCTCCTCTGCACATTTTTTTCAGTGTTTGTAAAACGAGCCTCACTGGGATTTTAATTTTGTAAAAACATTTGGAAATTATGAATTCTATGTGGTTTTTTTTGTCCCAGTATTTCAAAATGTTGAATTTTGTTGTCAAACAGATACTTATTATTTTAGATGCCGTGTGTGTAGTCACACTTGTATAAACTAGAACTAGCTTTTCCTAGAGTAAACATTAAGTACTTGTATCAAGTGATTTGTACCAAAAACCCATTCCTAAGTCATAGTAAAAACACAATAATTAAATTGTGTTAAACCATTTGACTGCATTGAAAATTAAACAGCGCCTCAGCCAAAGAAGCCAAAAGAAGGCAAAGAAGCACTTGTAGGAAAGATGCTTGTCTTATTTGCCTTTAGCTGATAAGCCTTCAGATAGCTGAAGATATATAATGAAACTATGATAGGTAATGAAGCTATTAAATAAAGGAAACAAGTTGAATTTACAAATAGACTAACATGCTAAAGGTAAGCCACTAACAAAAGCAATTACATAATTAAAGAACCACACAACTCAGAATACCTAAAAGTTATGAAGAGTATGCCAGCATCTCTGTGTACCTCTTATGTAATTGTGTATAGTCCGTGTAAGTCATAGCAAGCGTGGCAGACCTATAAAAGTAAATCACAATCCTTGTCTATTAAGTGTATGAGGACCAGTCAAACACGATGATGCTACCGTCAGCCTACATAGGGACTGAAGGCGCTTCTCTGCTTTTAATCTGGTGTAAATCTGCTAGCACACATGCAATTGCCAGAGTGATAAAAAGTACCAGTTTTCCAGAGTGCAGATGTTTGCTGCAATACACTGAAGTGTCAAAATGGCTATAGGCCATGCAAAGTAAGTGCAAAATGTTATTGATTTTATACAACTCTTCATTGCCCGTGGAGATTAGAGGCAACCAAATGGTCTCCTTTGGCAAGCTTGGTTGCATTTTTCAAATACTTTTGACTGGCTCCTCCTGACGCCTCCTGACATCTTGATTGTTATTGACACCTATCCTCCTGACACCTTGATTGGTGTTTTTGTGTGCCTGAACAGTCAAAGCTTAGTTATGTGGGGATGAAATGAACACTAATGAACACTATCTATGCCTCTGGGCTGCAATTTATATTTTTACATTTTTTGAACATTACTTAAACTTCTTTTACATTTTTATACCTTTTATTACATATGGTATTTATTTTACTTTACTTTTTAATATTTTAATACATTATTTATTATTAGCTATGTATCACAACTTTTTATAACTAATTGTGCAGGAATACATTAATAAGGCATGTATTCATGTATTATCACTCCTTAAAAATATAATGTCAAAAAAACCAGATGTAGTAGAATTAAATTACTTTAATAAAGTGGTTGATGAATAATAATTTTATTGGACAGCTGAATAATTTCTGTTTGTGTTTATCTTTTTGAAACTTAATTATTCACACACTAACAAAATATGCTATACAAATACCTCAATAAATACAGACAGATCAAAGGAAATGTTATTACTTTCTGACAAAATGTTTTTATAGTAGGCTGTATTAGTGCCTTAAGTGTCTTCTAACTTTGGGGAAGGATATTGTCTCAGATATTCAAAAGCGGTTTGATATCCTACCAGTACTAACAGTTAATGTAGTTGTATGGACTGTTCAGGAAAGTAACTTGAGTTCACAAATTTGGGAAGACAAAAAAATCCAAATATATCTAAAAATTACAAAACACCGGTAAGGACTGGTGAGATAAAGGAACTTTAGGTAGATCACTAGTATTAAGTGATATTACTGAACTGATATTGTTAAAAGAAAAAGTCCAGGTTTATAATGACCTGGACAGGAAATTTCTAGCCTTTGTATACTGAATTTATTCATGTGATCGACTTTTAAGAGTAATCCAGTTGGGACAAAAGCTGAAATAAAGGAATCCCTTATTACACCTGACAAACTTGACTCTCTGGTCTGTCTTTAATAATTTCAACTTTCAAAGGGTCAGGGAAGACTAAATGAGTCCAAACTTACTCATGATCCCCAAAGGTCAAAGATGTCAGATCAAAATGTCACCAGAACACTAAAACTCAAAGAAATCAAAGCAGTGTTTTTATTAGTTCATCACAATGACACAAAATCTTCAGCACAAGTTTAGTGTATAGCAGGTTTCTTTTGCATCTATGTATATAGTGTCTAACGGCTTTGACTGAAACTCAGGACTACACCAGGGCACTCAGGAGGGAATTTGCTCTGCAGCAGACCTGATCATTTCTACCTCAGGATGAGGCTGGTTAGGAAACTGGCTGTATGTTCTGTACATGGTTGAAAGAAAAGAGTTTGAGCTCACAAAACTGTTATCCTGTATTCTGAATCAAAGCTTAAGATACCTTTCCTGAGCATGCCTATACTTAAGTGGCATCAAGTTTTCATTTCTTATGTCCTGGTTGTGTTTAGATGTATCAGTTATGATCTTGTAATCATGTGTTGGGGATGATACATTTTTCTGAGAAAGATGACAAAAAGCACAGAGCTTGGCATTATGGTATCTTATGACCCTTAAGAATTTAAGCTGCATATCCCCAAATCCTAAAAAATGTTGCAAAAAGCTAATGTTTAATGTTTACTATGTCTTTCACGTGAAAAAAAAAAAAAAAGAATGAAGCAAATGAGAAGAGGGCAAAATGATGAAGTTTTCTCTTATTTAAAGGCAGACGAAAAAGAAAACTCACTGTTTTCACTTTCCAGTGTGAAATGACCATATCCCCCAGGAAGAGAAGCTGTGGAACAGTGTGGTGTCTTCTGTTTGCTCAAGCTCTTTGCTTATTCAGTCTGACCTGTTCTTTCTGTCAAACCATATTCTCTGCCTCCAGCTTAAGCAGAACAACTCTGTAATTATTTATGAATAAATATTCTTTTCTCTCTTTAATCCTTCTCAGCTGGAGGAAATTCTGGTTTACCAGGACTGGTGTTTAGTTGCCCCTGTGTATAACACATACTTGTATTTGAATGTAGTCTTAAATAATTTGTCTTTCTGTATACTGAAAATGTGTTCTGATATTAGTCTCCAAACTGCTGCTTTCTGTAACCTGGCTGAACCTGAGCATCTGTTATGTCACTTGAGAACCTCATCACGACGGGTAAAGGGAGGGAAAGAGTATTCTTGCTCAGGAAGGACTTTAATTTTGAGATCAGGGACTCTGAGCTGGATTCTGGTCTCAAACAGTGAGATAATATAGAGAAGTGGACAAAAGGGATGTGCTGCTGAATGTTTGGGACTTCAGACAGACAAACTGGTATGCTTTATAGTTGGTTTTCCTGTTGGAGATTTTTTAAGGTATGATTCCATATATATTTATGGAATTTTAATAGTTAATAGCTGGAAAATCACTGGTCAGGCAATAATGGCACCAGGAAACAGTGTAAGCATGAGACCCAACCACTTGGAGTGTGCCAGCAGTGCCAGAGAGCTACAAAACATCTCAAAGTTGTGCAGGAATTAGAGGGCAGATGTCTTCAGTAATGAGGGATATTACTCAAAAATTATTTCTTCTGACTGTGTTTTTATTTACCTGCTGTTATACTTATTTGTTTTGCCTCAGGTTAATGTTAATTAGTGATTAAACTGTCCTTTTCAGTAAAGTTTTTAGAAAACTAAATGATGATGATATTCCCATTTATATGAAGAAGGAAGATAGGGGGCTATATTAGCCTATTGCCATATTTTTTGCCAGGCCTCACCGGAGGATTTAACCTTTTGAGGGCCTGCAAGGACTGATGCTGGGACAGTGGAGTTTGGTAGCTGTAGGTTTTTAAAAGACATTTGCCTTTTAACCAGATGTTGGCAATAATCATAATGCTGTGAGCAGGTTGGCCCTACTGACACTCCTTGGGCCCAATGGATTATTGAGAGGGAGAAGATATTCCTGAGAAACTCTTAATCCAGCCTGAGAGCCCTTTTGAGGAATTCTGGTCTCCATCCCAAGAAACTCAGTACTACCAAGAAACTCAATATGGCTGATACCTGGGTCTGAAATATCTACTGTATCTCAAGCCTGCTGACCCACAGTAATTTAAACGTGAGCAGGTTCCTACCAAAATTCTTTACTCTGACTTATTTCCACCAATTCTGTTCAGATTGAAGCTAACAACAGCCTTTTTTCTTTATTTTTTTTTCAGGCTGATGGGAAAAGAACGAGTTAATCACATGCTGAGAATCTTCCATGTTAACTGTGTCATTAGCTGTCATATCATGACAGCTATGCAATATTAACAAAAAACAAAATAAGAAATATTTTTTGTGGTGTATTTTTCTAGATGGATAAATGTGAAATAGTTGAAATTTCTGTCTCATCTTCCATGCTTGTCAGCTGGTTATTTGCAGAGATGAAAATGGAAATGTAGAAATCTCTATAAATGTAGAAGTCCTACTGTAAAGCCCTTTTATACTGCAGGTCATGAAAAATGTTGGTTTATATGTCCTAAGAAAGGCTTATATGGCTTATCTTCCTCAACCACTGTTATGAGAAAATGGACCTATTGGACCTATACAGCTACTGCCATATGGACCTATGGACCATATGCCATATGGACATATGGATCTATGGACCATATATGCCATATGGTCCATATATGGACCTATACAGCTACTGCCATTGTCTTCTGCTCATGAGAGAATGAAGAACATTATCCAAATGACTGTTTTATAATATTTGCCAGAGACATTAAGTCTAATAGTTAAGATACAGATTCTCAGAGCAGTTTGGGAACAGTTTTCATAATTCTGTAGTGTTAGGACTGGAATCACGATGAGCTCTGATCAGAGGTGTGTGCACAGAACTGATTGCAGACTTGGAAACATAATCATTGCATAGCATT
>JAVCKT010055890.1:0-38947 GCA_032273925.1 Rhynchotus rufescens
CCCATATTTTTTTTTTTTTTTTTTTTTTTTTTTTTTAAGATCTAGAGCTTATTTAAAAACAAACTAAACAAGTAACAGGACAAAATCAAGCCATATTTTTAGGAACAGACATTATACTTGGCACAGAGTTTCCAGAGAAAGAAAGGCAGCAGAGCAAATCTGTTTGTCTCCTCACTATGTGAGGACCTCTAAGTGCACACTGCCCCAAATCAAACACTCAAGTTGGCAGCAAATTCTCTGTGTTGCCATGTGTAAATTCTCCTGCCTTTATTGTGAGAGAAATGGGGCCAATTTTCTTGTTAGACCCTCCAGGAAGCTATTCTGATGGCAGAAGAGAAAAGCATTGTAATAGAGTAAGTAGAAAGGATGATTTCTTTATAATATCATTTATCAGCTGCCAAGGCTGCAGAGGATTCAGACCAACACTGACTGTAAGCAAATATCTGGAAGATATAGAAAGATTAAACTTGGTATTACACCAAAAAAAACATGTCAAAACAAATCAGGATTGCTGGGGAATCTTTCAAGCACTGTCTGCCTGACCTGCAGCAATCACCCAAGAGTTTCTTTTATTAGAAGGTGACATTCACATCTCCAGAAAGGTCAAAATCAATTTTTAGCTACACGATGACACTTTCTATAACAACCCGATTCTCCTTCATTTTCTTCACTCAGACCAAATTAATCTGCCTGAATGTGTTTATGTGATCTCAGTGGGCAACTTTTCCCGCGCCTTTGACAACAAGAGGTTTCTAATTTCGACTAAGTGCACGTTGGGCTGCTGCCGTCTGGCAGAGTCCCTGCACGGCCAGCACATCTGGGGGGACTTGGGTCACGGAGCAGCTTCTACGTGGAAAACAGAAACAAAACAAAAAAAGGAATTCCCAGGCAACTAAATATAATGCTGTTAATGCCAAGCTACAATGGGAAGAAACTCCCCTTTACCTTAGTAACCTCCCTTCCCCAGTAAAAGAGCTATAGAAATGGCCCTCTCACTGGCCACAAGAATCTCAACCAAACCAAGAACTTGCACATTTAAGAAAGCAAAACAAGAAATTTCCATGTGATTCTACCTCCTAGTTTGACTTGGAGAGTCTGCAAATCTGTTAAAGCCAGAAGATGACTGCCAGAATCATCCCCAGTGCCCCATAATTTTAAAAATAATGAAAAAAGATAAAATAATCTCCTAAACCCATCAGGCTTCATTCTCCCTCAACTTGAGTTTCTTATCAGGCTTCCATTCTCCAAACCCCAGACATGCTGTGTTCACACTTGTCTCTGCAAATGGAAGAACTAAGTATTTGTCTTTTCATCGTCTGAAAAATCAGATTAAGATGATCGTAAAACTGCATGACTCGAGCACACAGATAAATATCTGCTGAAGCAGGAACTCAGTCTTTCTTCTTGTCTCCTAATCTAGGAAAAAGACGCTCTAACATGTAGTAGACTCCTGAATTAAATACACTATGATATGTATTTCATGCACATACACGAAACACATAGAGGTGCGTTCTTTTACTTACGCAGCTCGTGTGCTTTTCCCAGCCTATTAAGTTGTTCTCTATATATACTCTGACTTTCTTTTTCCAGTGTCAAAGGGTATTTATTGGTTACTCTGTTTGTTTGCTGTGAAAGCTGTTCTTAACAGGCTCTTTTCTCTTAATATGTGTGGGACCTAAAATTGCCACTACAAATGAAGGACAGAGCAAGCCAAGGACACATTCATAAAAGAAGGAACAAGATTAAATAGCCTGGAATGATAAGGTATACAGACCCTGCATATTTCAGCCTGCCATGGGATACTGACATGAGAGTCTTACACTGGAACATAGAGGCAAGAAAAAACAGAGGACACATAAATACCTTCTATCCACGTGCCTTGCACAAGAGATGGCATTTCCAAAATCTCATTTTGCAGTCCTTGCCGCAGGGCAAAGTGAAATAGGAAAGGAAAGGACAATTAAAGCCCTGCCTCTCTCTCCACCTGGAGCCAGCCGCTGTTATTCCAGAGGAGCACTGCTTTTCATGGAAGAGGGTGCAGGCAGCAGCCCTAGGACTCGTCTGTGCTGCGCGGAGCATCTCGTCCTTGTAGTTTTATCATAAAAGCTTTCCATTCTTTTTGATTGTTTCTAGGGCTGGTGAAGTTTGCTTGTGAAGAAAGTCAGATCCTCTTCAAAGCTCTGGCCAGCCTGAGCTCTTAGCACACAGGCAGACAGTGATCTCTCTCTGTAAGTTTTTCCAGTTCCTGGCAATCACAAGTTTAAGGATTTTCTAAACTGAAGTACAGGTTTTAATCACTTCTGAAATTAATATATATCTATTTACCAAATCCCATCACACCTGTGGTCTATAAGCAACCCCATGGCAATACATTCCACAACGTAATTAAGCACTGTGAGATCGGGTCCTGTATTTGTACATCTGTTAACTGAAAGATTTTGTAAATCTGTGAACTGAAAATCTAGCCCCTCAGCATCAAAACAAGCCCCAAAGGGCGCACGCTGCCCAACAAAACACCCCAGCTCGTTCTGAAGCCCTTCCCCAGCTCCAACACAAGCATCGCGTTAACCGGCCCTGCTGCAAGCAGCAACACTAACCACAGCAGTTGAAGCTGCTGACAGAGCCCTGAGGAGAGCCCGGCCACGGCAGCTTGGTGTCCTCACAAGCCCTCACACGCTCGTCCTCCTCATCACCGAGATGCCGCCTGCCGCAGCCAGCAGGCCGGCGCGGCACGCAGATTTGCCAAGACACAGCGCTGAAAATGCAAAAGGCAGGAGAATAATTGGATATGGGCCCAAAAAGGAGAAACAGAGAGAAATTCCTCAAGAAAAATGCAATCTCTGCTGGGTTTGCTTTGTAACAGTAAAAAAAAAAAAAAAAAAAAAAACAAAAAAACAAGTAACTTCTTTTTTGCTAAAACAGACGTCATCATTTACTCTGACCTAAATGCAAGGATCCCATCCCAAGTATGACCCAACTCAGGGTTACTAAAGAAATGTAAAGCAGCTCTAGACAGGGAGTAAGGGTGAGCCCAGGAAGGCCTGAGAACCAGCCCAAGAGCTATGGCTGCACTGGGGCAGAACTGCTAATACCTCCACGTGGGTATCAGGGCTTGCAGGGCCAGTAGGTGACAATCTGTAACCGGCTTCGAGGAGGCAGGTTGATCATCACAGATGAACACAACTTGTGTGGGTGACCAAGCTTGAATCAACGCTACCGTCCTGCTGGCAGCAAAGTAATGAGTAACCTTTCAATTAGAAAGGCTTCCATCTAAACGGACGTAGCACCGCAGTTCCGCTCTGATACGGACTGTTCCAGTATCCATGTCCATCTGTTCTCTGTGGGCAGCACCCATTCGCCTCTGCCAGGAGAGCAAAAGCAACAACCACTTCCAGCTCCAGCTCATGTTCCCTTCATGCAGCCCTGCACGGTGCTGTGCACCTTCCATGCACAGCTCGACCCACTCAAAGCTCACTGCTACTTGCATTTTGCTTTTAGTTTTTCTTGGTGAATCCTCCTGCCAGAAGAGATGCCACAATCCTCTCATCCCGCTGCACAGAGGTGCAATGGCAAATGCAGCAACATTTGGTTAAGGTTCTCAGTGCCAGAAGCGTGAAGCAGAGCTGGCTGCTGTGAAGGGGTCCCGTCCTGCGGTGCCTCCCGCCTCCCTGCAGGCTTTGGCTGTTGCTCCTGAGGAGCCACATGAAGGGCCTGGAGGAACACAGCCTGACAGGAGGTGGAGCATCCCAGTTTTGCAAAACACAGGCTTACAGAGGAGTTGTCCTGCACACTTGAAAGCATGGAAAAAGTAAGATTTAAAAAGATTTCAAAAGTGTATTCTCAAGCATTGCACTGGAAAACAGCATTTGGGAAGGAGGCTGAAAATCCTGATTTAAATTAAGAACTGTGGCGACTTTTCTGGCCCTGCAAGTCTTGAGCTTTCAAAGTTCACCTCTTTCTCATGGATTAAATGCTGTCTTTTTCTGGGGCAACTGAGATCCTCACATAATGTCCGTGCTCCAGGAACTTTCCCAGCAGCTCTGTACATTGTGAGACCTGTAGTTATTGCTGGGAGAGATGACAGGATGGCTGGGCCAGGGCTTCCAGCAGCATTTCCAGCACAACTCCCTCTTCTTTTCTGGCCTGAATTCCTCTCCCATGTCATCTTGCTGTCTCTGAACTCTTTTCCCTTTGCTGTGCCCGGGCGCCCTTGGTGCGAGGCTCTTCCCAAGGCTGCAGCACCTGGTTCAAACGCCGCCTTCTGCCAGGGGTACAAGGAGGGGAGAGTCCCTGCCAGAAAAGCAGCCTGGCTACGGAGCACCGCCAAGAGCTCGGCAGGCTCTCCCCTCCAACGTGGAAGGGAAGGATAAACAGCTGTATGAAACAGCCAGATCAAACAACACCCATACGAACTGGCAGTAAACTGTAACAGTTACAGAAGCTACAGCTATTCACAACTTGTACGCCAGGAACCCTTGCAGGGACAGGATCTGCTGACAAAACCCACAGGGATATGCTTTTCCTTTTATAATTGCCTCGTATGTTTAACCTCACTATTTATCAGCACATTCCTCCGACACCGGAGGTGACTTCTAAGGCGGCGCAGGCTGACTTCAAGGGCAAAGCAGGTTTACACACACACACACACACACACACACAGGAGAAAACCAGCAGTGAGCTCAGTGCTGGGCTGCTGGTTCCACCCCAGACAGCTCGCTGCTGCTGCACTCCTCCTCTTCAGCTTACTGCTGAGTAAGAAGGAAGGGGTATTTGAAGGACATGCACAGGATACACACGTTGTAAGAGCCTTTCAAGCACCACGTTTCGTTTCGAAAGCAACAAAACTGCCCATCAACCAAGTGGGAATTTCCTACCTTATCTATCCTGCTATATTTGCCTGATAAAATCAGGGTGAAATTTAACCCCTCATTAATGCATTTGGTGCAAATAAATGCATTTGAGCACGAACAGCTGGCAAACAAAAGCCAGATTTTTCCAGACACAGTTTAACAACAGCCAACAATAAACACCTTTCTTCCTATGCAGCAGCGCTAAAATGAATTTATTTTAAAGCAGAGGGCTCATCTTTAGAGGTGGAAGTGCAATGCTGACTTACTGTTCATATAATTCTTGCTTTTTCTGCTGAGATTGTTCAACTAGCAGCAGGCAGGACACCGGACTCAATATTCAGGGGAGTAAATAATATACGTAACAGGCACCTGGCAAAGGACATGGCCACTCTCATTTATGAGCTTTATCCTAATAGGAAAGAACTCCCCCAGCTTGCCTGTAATTCGGGAAGGAGGATGCAGAGCCTGAGCAGTCACTGCAGCCCCAGAACTTGCTGCAGCCTGTGCTCAAGCCAAGAAAGGCAGGGCCATGAGCTCAGCGCACCGACTGTCGCCTCTAAGGCTGCTCATGCGGGTGAGCAAAGAGACCAGCAGCTCTCACACTGGCCTCCTAAAACACCAGTTAAAAATATCATCCCTTCTTCCTGCCCTCACCTCAGCAGTTGCTTCCTGTCTCTGCACGTTCTCACTCTGCTCCGCGCTGCCTTTGGCTGGCAATAAGCGCAGCGAAAAGACCAAAATCTCCTCAGCAAACTGCCTCCTCTTCAACACCTGCTCAGAAAACGAGAGAGAGAGTAAATACAGTGCTCTGCAGGAAACCAAACGGCTGCAGGTTGGAAGCTGTCAGTGTTTAGAGATAAAACCGGAGCAATTCACTGCTCTCTTGCAACGTGGGTAAAGGCTCTTTGGAGGGCACTGACTCAACCCTACACACGCAGTGGGGATGCAAACGTGCTCACCTCAGCCACACAGGCTTCCAACAGGACTTCAGTGGGAAGCCCTAGGAAAAGCTGCCAATGCGGTGCCAGGCTCCTTCCTTTTTGGTTTACTTGACACTATTGGCTTTATCTTCTCGCACTTTGCTACCCCTACGGACCCCGATCAGGACTGGGGACACAGCTAGACAGGCTGATCTCTGATTATTTGAATGCAGGAGGCCACGGCTATAGGACAGGGGCACAGCAGGAGCGTCCCAACAATCTGGTTGGGGACGCTACATTCCAGATCCCACCTTGCAATGCCAGAGGTAATGACACTTGGTAATGACACATCAAATGCCCTGCAGATAACAGGCTCAGATAATCACAGACATGCAGATAACCACAGCTCTTCACACCAAAAGCAATGCTGGGATGGCCTAGCAGAAGACACAGGGGTGCAGCAGCTTTTCAACCACTTACACCCAGTGAAAGCACATACTAGACGTGAATATTTTGATAAAAATCTTACTCCTGACAAACACATCTTCAGTCTCCACCCAGACCTGACAGATGAGGTTAATTAAAAAAAAAGGCAAAAACCAACACCCACATATGAGACACCTCCCTGACAACACTGACTTCCTTCATGGTAGAGCAGACAAGAACAAGTTAAATACATCGCTTTGGGCTCTTGTCTTAACTCTTCCCCCATCCAAAATCAGAACAATGATGATGAGAACAAAGTGAATTCTCCACTGGTAAAATCGACCCCCAAACCTTAACTAACGTTGAGGTCTGAATTCACCATGACCAGAGAAACGTGCTGGACAGAGACAAGCTCTGAAGGGGTCCCCATGTGCCCCACGACCCTGTGCCCCCATGGATGTGCATGAGCAGCAGGACTACAGCTCCTTCCCCACAGAGAGAGGCCAATTCATTCACCACGTCACCCTCTCAAGGCCTTGGCCCTTATGCCAAGAAGAGGAGCCCCTGCAGCTGTGCTCCACGTTGGCACAGTATAGGAATGACTCGTATAGCAGTCTATCCCACAGGTGCAGGATGGTAATAGCTTATCAGAATTTCCTTTGCAAGCAACCCAGAATTGTAAAATTCCCCTCAGTAACAATCTCAGGAACCTCTCTTCTTCCTCGAGCTGTCTCCCAACAATGGTGTATTCAAAATCCCTATTTATCCTCTTAGATTCAAAATTCTTCTACCCTTCCAGCTGCAAAATGCTTGCAGCTTTTTGTCCTATGTTTTCAAGGCAGTTATTTCACTAGCTCAAATGGCAATTATATTCTCTGCTGCTAAATTCTTGAAAATCACCATGTTTGTAAGAGAAGTCCTTATTTAGCACATATCTGAGACTTGGGAAACCCCACCTGTGGCAGAACCAAGCTAAGACCAGAAATACTTCCCAAGACAGCAAAAATTAAAGAGATAATAATGTCAAACACGGAAACTAGTTTCCATAAAGTGTCTCTTGTTAGGTTATCTTACAGTATTTCTGATTTCACTGCATCAGAAATGGAGAGCTGGCACGTCCTATTCTGTAAATGTCTTCAGGTTGAGGGAAGCTGCTGGGCTTGACCCAACCGTGGGGCAGCGCGACCTGCACCCCGGCGGCCCCTCCACCTCCAGCCCCCTGCAACGGCTTCATGGGCACAAGGGCAAAACAGGCTCCCCAGCATCCAAAAGGAGAGATGCAAGAGCTTGATGTCATTATTTAGTCCACCTCCTAATACTCAATTCCTCACATCAATCCAAGCTTGTTTTTAGGCCCCTTCTGAGGAGTTTTAGCTGTCCCAGCTGAAGCTGCTGAGAGATTTAACCCGTGAAGCTCCGAGGTGAGCGGAGGTGACACTTTCCCTTGCTGGAGCCCAGCTGTGAAGGAGCAGGGCTGTGTGATGTCCTTGTCCTGGCTTCAAAATCAGCTGCAGTGCAAGGTGGCAGGGCCTCAGAACAGATCATTCGTGGCTCAGATCTCAACTACGAGACCCCACAGACAGCTATATGAAGGGGTAAGAAAATACACGGCAACCTTAGAGCCCTTATAAAAATCCAGACAACACGATTTATTTCCATCCAGGACCTCCTTAGAGAAAATCACAAGTTACTTCTATCTAAGCCATCTGACAGCTATGGATGTACCCTAGGTTTCCTACCACAAGTTTTTGTTGACACCCTATACATGGATATAATTTTTATTACCACAAACTATGCATACAAATGCGATCACAGACAGACCTAAAACTCAATATATGCTAATGTAAAGATAGTCATCCAGCCTAATCTGTGTAATTACAGCAAGGCGCTGAAATCAAAGGAGTCTGAATCTCCCAGGTGCTGAAAAATCAGACACACCAGTAAAACTAGTGTGTGTCACAAGGTACTCATTTGTTTTTGAAAACACTTCTTTTGTTCTTGTTCTCTTTCAGTAAATACCTAAAGGTCCTAAAACACTCTGTCATTTTGCTGGGTGTTACATATGATCATGGAGATAAGTAACACAGCTCTACTTAAAGACTCTTTGCAGTCACTAGTCCAGGAATAGAGGTTTGGATATCTGCTTTTAAAAGAAACTTTATCAAAATACATTAAAATAAAGGTGTCTCCTTGATGGATTATTGCCATAGAATAAGCTTGCAATTAACAAAGAGGCAAAGACAACAGGTATCTTTGCTGCAGCACAACCCAGGAAAAGAAGCAGGTTTTCAACAACATGCTGCTGTCAGCATCTGGCAAAAAAAAAAAAAAAAAAATTAGGGCAGTCTTGAAGCTAAACCAGCAAAGGATGTTACTGCCCGGGGCGTGACACTGATCTGAGAAAAGTACTTGCAACCACTGCAGATCTGTAAGTGTCCCTACGAGGTCCCTACGAGGTGGTGAGAAAAAGACGGTTCTTGTTCTTCAGACAACCCCAGCAGGGCAGGAGATCAGATGGGACACGAGCACGAGGCAACCGAGGGGATGACACCCAGGGTGAACACAGCAGCAGGCAGGGAGACATTGAGCAAGCGATGCCACCCTGCTACTTTTATTCTTACATGTGAACTTATTTCTGCACAGAGCAAGGCTACTAATTTGCTCTGAATGAAGCCTGCAAAGCTATAGTCCGTGGCAGGGAGGACACAGAGCATGAATGGAGAAGCAGGTGAACGGGGGCAGGTAGGACCAGAAATCTAAGATCCAACAAACACGGGCTATGGAGCTAGGAAACTAAGCCAGATCTATTTAGTATTCCTTGTATAGCTGTAGTATCAAAAACACAGGCCCCAGGCCAGGAAACTTCACCACAACCAAGCTGAAGAGTCAGTTCTACTCGCTCCTGCCATCCTCCTTAGCTCCAAGTTATCCCAGGGCAGATGAGGTAGCTTCCATACCTAGCTACCCCACCGTAGCTTCATCCTCACTACCTCAACTCTGTTCCCCCTGCTCCCTAATTTCATAACTACTACAAACCAGAACCTTGGGTTTCTTTTAAGAAAAGTTTCTTTTAAAAGCAGATATACAAACTGGGCTACCTTGGGTAGTCAGGAAAACCCGTGGGTTTATTCCACTCCAAGTCAATGGGAGAAAGGCAACACACATCTCCACAAACGTGGACTGCCACCAGAGGAGGTCAGAGGGCTGCGCAGGTGGCAGGAAAACCCCACATCGTCACTGCAAACCTTTCACCCCTCTCCTTTCCCAGGGAGAGGGGCAGGGCTTTCTTTTTTCCCACATTGTAATAACTTTGCCCTTTAACGACAAAGTTGGAGTATACTCATATTGCATTTCAGGAGCTTGATTCTAAGCTTTTTGCCACAAAAACGGAGCAATAAGTTAATCTACAAATGCTGCTCCCTGGAACACTACCCCTTTGCCACATACACACAAAGGGCTTTTCCCCATTTATTATGTGGGGTTGCCCACATAATAATTACCTTACCTTGGAAAAGGAGAGCTAAGTGATAAACGTGAGGCTGCCTCCTAGAACAAGAGGCCTAGGGCAAAGCAAGTCAGTCCATGCAGCACAGAAGTTCTTTGGCCTTCTGCCTCCTCAGCCCATGTTTAAATGCTCTCCCAGCACTGACTCTCCATCTGTCACCACTTCTGTGCTCCCTGCCAGAGCATTTCACAGCTTCATATAGCTGAAGGCTAGGAAGCTGTTCGCAAGGAATGGCCTTTTTCTAAGCATGTTTTGCACTATGATGTATTATCCTTTTGAAACACTGCTGCTTGAAACACATGTTTAGATATTCGTGGTGGTGACAATATTCATAAGCAATTGCTCTGCAATTGCATTGCTCTCTCTTTCTGAACCTCTGTTAGGTAATTTGTCTTTTTCTTGATTTTTGAAATGTCTTAGGATTCTTTCTTGCAGCGGCTGACAAAAATCAAGCGCTATTCAGAAGGCTGCTCTTTCACCACACAGAAAATCATTTCCTGCGTAGGAACATAAAAAGCAAAGCAAAGCAACCTAGACGAAGAATGCAGAAGTGCAGAAGGGGAAAGCCCATTTTCCCCAAAGACTGCCCTCTTCTCAGTCACAGACAGGAAATCCTTTCTCAAGAAAGGCAGAATTAGTCACCAAGTGTGTATGACTGATGAGCCACTTAACTGTCAGCAGTGAGGACGTTCAGATGAAGCTTCTGACCTTCATTTACCCCACTTAAATCCAGGTCACTCAGCTCTGGGTTCAAGAGCACAGCGGGGTTGGCTTTCTGCAGCACGCAAGGTCAGCCTTGGAGAACGAAGATGGAATGATACTGCTCTAACTCAACATGCAATACACATCCAGGTTGCCCACACGCATTCACTCGTCAAAGTGCTTCCCCGGAGTAAGCTACCAGGTTCATCCCACAAGGCATTAAAGTCTGTCTTGAACTCCACAGTGCAAAGTTTTCTTCAGATCCAGAACATGATCTGCCAGAAAACCTGAGAAACTGGTTCATTAGCCACTCAGGAAAAGGCTCAAGGAGGTACAGGGAAGACCGTATAAAGTGACTGGAAAGTCTCTTCCTCCAAGTGGACAGAGAACTGACAACAAGACTCTGACAAGTCATTCCTGCACCGGAGCAAATCCCTAACAGTCCATCAAACATGAACAATGAACATCTTAAAAAAAAAAAAAAGGACAAATGATACCATAAGCTCTTTAAGCAGTCAAGGTTCATGCCACATTTTAGGAACTTGATGGGAATAACCCTGCTTGACAGTTTGTTTCCCTACTGCTATATTCTCCATCTGGCCCCAAGCATTTAGTGTCCTCCTGGGACTTGCTTACGATCACTATCTGCCCTCTAAGATGGCAACACCGCTGCGCACAAGGCAGGGGATTTTGGGACAACCGCTGGGGACTGGAGAGCACAAAGATTCAGAATGGAGCTCTGTGGACTCCACGAAGCACCATGTCCAAGTATGCCCTTTGCTCAGCTCTACCAGCCCTCTGCTCTACCTTGGGTCTGAATCCACTGCCTACCTGCTGGATGACTCTAAATTCATTGTACACAGCCTCGTGCCAGGAGGGCAGCTACCGTGTTTGGAAAAAATTTGTACCTATTCAGTGTTTTCTGGTTAGATACAGTATGTATCCTATGGTAAAAGGCCAAATTTATACCTCATGCAAACTGCAGCAGCTCCCTTGATGGGGTTGCAGTCTTTTAGCAAGCATTAAATTAGGATCAAATTGCACCCACTTAATTAACGAGCAGTGTATTAGCTACCAGCTCTGGTGTGATTGTACAGTGCCAATGCTTGCATGGCCAGCTAGTCGAGCTGCTAGAGCGGCTGAAGGCTACTTTGATTGCTGAAGCTAGGCTGTAAATCACACCAAAAAAGAAGAAAGTTTTAAAAGGACAAAGTACGACACAAACTGAGGCAGTAGGTGGGATGCATTAGTCCATAGAAGGCAGGTTCTGTGGCTCTGTGATGGAGAAGCAGTAACACATGCGTTGTGTCTTGGGGCATCAGCACACATGGAATCAATGAGTAAAGGCAAACCACATATGTTACACACTCGCCATCAGGAATCTCAGGAGTAAACAGTAGAAATGTAGTGCAAATGAGGTTTTCTTGCTAGTTAGCTACTTAATAAAACTATTATTAGCCTTATCTTTCTTCTATTTTCTTCTCAGAAGCCTCTTTTGAGGGGTGGCTCGAGCAGACATTGCACGGGCACTTTCCCCATCACCTGCCTGTTTGGGCTGGCTATGGATAGGGATGTCTGCCCACATCCCTATGCGCTTTGGCTGCAATAGATGCACACAAAAACCCAGCTTGCTACCTCAATAACACACTGGGGCTATTTGTCTTCTTTTAGGGATCGAATGGGAGTGCCCTCATCATCCATCTCTTTGGCAAACCTCCTGCCACCTTCCTGCCTCCCTGTGGCATGGAAAACTGTAATTCTAAAATGGGTCATTTTATCGTAAAAGCACATTTCCCAAGCAATAGTCCCCCGAGATCCTTCATAATAAAAAGTGTCTTTTGAATAGGATACACATTGTTCTGCTGTTTCCCAGCATCAACAGTACGTTTCTATGATAACAGTATGGTCCAACTGGAAATGACTCTCAAGTATGCCATGGAATACAGGAATATTTCCAGACCTTATGATACAATTACATTATCCAACTGCTTTTATTACCCTGCGAGTGGTGTAAAGCAGCCCCATGACTTAAGGCTACAATTGCTGCCTTCCATAGGATGTGTGTGCTGAGCACAGCCAGGAGGGAAGGACTCCTCTCCAGAAGCAGGACCACTTTGGTGTGACTCCATCTGCCAGGCACAGGAGGAAGCTGCTCGTCCCCTCCATTCCTGAGGCATCAAGCTAAACCAGACCTAAACAATAAAGGCTAAATAATTCTTCAGCATCAAAAAAGCAACAGCCGATAAACCAAGGATGTTAACCCTGCTGTAACCTCCATTGGTTAAAACTTTCCCTGGCATCTCCTCATGGAGCTTGCCCAACTTCTTGGGAAATAAAGGAACAGTTTCTCTTCAGTCCTAGCTCACACCACCTCCCTGTGTATTTCAAGCATCGTTAAAAACACGGCCCAAATCACAGGCTGAATCAAACCTTAGGAACCCTTTCTTCTGCGGCATGATGCAAAGAGCACAAGCTCAGCACAGTCCAACCTAAAGCCCTCGTGTGCAGGTTTGGAGCCTCCACTTCTGTGCAGCCCTTGTGAAAGCACATTTGCAAGCAGTAGGGCTTATGCTTATGGCATAAACGGGATTATTTGAAGGACTAGACAGCAGACATGGGTCTCAAAGCCTGGTCACTTGCTCCTGCCATACCACTGCCCTTAGAAAAAATCACTTGCCCACTCTGAAAAAAGCCTCTGGTGACGCACCTAAGAGTTGTCCAACATTATCACATTTTCACATGTTACTAGAATATCCTTCCCTACAAACTGGATGGAAAACAATAACTTATTTTACTGAGTATTGAAACTGGGGAGCTTTTAAAATTATTTCTTAGTTCAAGTAAAAATCTGGGTTTTCCCGATCTTGAATCGAAGTTACAACTTCGATTGTTCACTAGCTTTTAGCTTATATTCCCTAATTGTTAACATCAAGGGGAGGATTTAGATTTTCTTTCAATAATTATTGAGCATGATGAAGTGTTATAAAACTTCCATCTCTTGCTCACTGGGAAATACTACACTTCCAGTGTGGAATAATTCTGTCATCTTGTTTCCATACAGCTCTTCTCCGAGTATCATCTTTTTGACAATGTTTTATCACATCACTTCTACCCCTCCCAATGCCATCCTGTATGCTTATTATGTTTTATCATCTTCCTAATGAGTCATCCCTGAAGCTAAAACTATCAACCATGAAGTTTGTCATTAAATTGGTGCTTCAGAGTGAGGAGATTGACAGTAATGAGTGACCCTTTAGTTTCATCAAGGTTAAGAAGTTAAATATTAAAGGGCTGATTAGATTCTTCAACCTTTTCTAGCCAGCTAACCCACAATAGCAAGATTGTTCTGGCAGGGCTGAGCTGGGTATCTAGTTTATTACTCTGAGGAAAAAAGAGAAAATACACAAAGGAAAAAAAACCCAACCAACCAATCAAGACATCCTAGAAGCTATTTTGTATTGCCACTCTGGTAGTCTGTAAGAAAATCAGGAGTTATTAAGTCTTACTCCACACCATCTTCTTCACTGTAACACTGCTAGAGTGGAAGATGTCCTTCCCAGTCCCTTTCTAATCTAGTCCTCTAACTTTCCACATTTTTCTCCATTTGCTCTATTTCCTACCTGTGGAAACACTCCACATTCCCAGTCCTGGGAACCTACAAGGAAAACACCTTGATCAGCTGGCATACCTGCCACTTGTCAGACTACAATGCCCTGGCAAAATTAGAACACACAGGAGGTAAAGCAGCAGTCCTTTGATTTCAAAATGTTTTACCATCTTACTATGAAGGCAAAATGAGTACACAAGATGAAAGCTGCAGAAAATTAGTTTTAGTCCATCTGGCTATAGGTTAAGGGACCCAGCGAGCTGCTGAGCCAACAGATACATTGCCTCTCTAGAGCAAGAGAAATTACAGCTCCATTCTCCGTGAGCAGGAACACTCACCTCTTCACAAAGCCATGAAAATCCATCTCAGTGACCAGCCTCATGTTACTGTTCCTTTTCTATCCATTCAGATGAAACTTAGGGCCCAGCACCTCATTATCTGCATTCACAAACATTAGTCAACTGACTAAATTCACAAAGTTGTAAAACATCCTGAGACCCATTTTTATCTCATACAGGGAAGTCCCACTGGTTCCACAATAGCCCTTCAGCTCCTTTGCTCAGCTCCTTTGCTTACGATCCCATCTTCATCTATTTAATTGTCATTGCATGAGAGACACCATTTCTTTTTATAGTATTATTTTGCAAGCACTCATAAGGTAGCACCCGATTCACATCTAGTTGACTTTATTTTTTTTATTAACAGCAGCAAAAGCAACTGCACAGCACCTTGCACTTCATTTTTAACTTGCCTTTTTATAAAGCGAGCTCCTTGTTTGCTCACACACTGGCGTCACTGCAAGCCGTGAACAAAAAAGATCTTCGTCACTAGAAGGCAACGTGGTATCCTAATCACACTAACCAATATTTGTCTAACGTTTCCAAAATAGAAAAGAAAACCACATACAGAAAACCAACCTGTTCTTCGGGTCAGCACACCAAGTGGTGGTAGCTACTCAGTGGTCTTGAAGAGCTGACAACATCAGTTTCCAGTGCTGAGCTACAGCAGAATCTACTGCTATACACAACAAGGAAGAGCTCACATGAAGGCTCCTCACTTCTCAAGATCTCAGAAACACCTGGTCCACTTAGAAGGAAAACAAAAAGTCAACAAAGGCACAGCTAATAAGACCTGCCTTTCCCAAACTGCATGTCTGGTCAATACTTTCATCTTAGGGGTAATCCTTTTTTGGACAATATGGCTTAATTACTTCTAATTTCAAGTTCTTTTCAAGTAACTTATTATATACTATTTCAGTCATATTCCGATTATGTATAAATTTAACAAATATATATATATATAATAGCTAACTGAACTACAGAACTATCTTTCTTAATCCTTGTCAATCTTTGCTATACATCCAAATCTTCAGGAAACACAGACCTTCCCAGCATTTGCACAGGCAAAAGAGTGGGCAGAAGATATTCCCTAACTTATGGTATTTTTATATTTGTTTGGTAATATTTAAACTTCATTGACACATGTGTACAAGCCTATAAATAGGACCAATACGGCACGCAGTGGCACAGTCTATGGAACTAGGCATCAGAAATCTCTTCTCTGCAATTCTCCGGCTCCTCTCTGAGCTTCCTCAACGTGACCATGCCCACTGCCAAATCATGACTTATGTGCTCCAAGTCACTGACTCGGCAGACAACCCCTATAAAGAAGTGATACACATTAGGAAAGACTGGCCTGAATTGGCTCATTCTTAACAACTGCTGCTAGCAGGTAATGAAGCAGTCGGAAGCAAAAGGGAAAAGAGGAAACAAGTTAGCCCCTAATGTGTGGTGTTTGTGAGGGGTGCTCTGCATCGTGAGGCTACCTGCTCACCGGGGGCTTCTGCAGAGCAAGTGGAAGGTTTTACACCCCAGCTTTTACAACCCAGCTGGGTTTTACCCCCAGCATTAGCTTGGCAGCCTGCCCACCCTCCACACCTGTACTCACCCTGCCCTGCAAGGGGCAGACAGGTCAGTTCTGTGCTGACAAGTCCTCTGCACGTGCCCAAGGTCTGTATGTGGAAATTGTGTCCAATGAAAGGAAATACAAACAACCCATAGACAACATCAATGATTTTACACCTAGCAACAATACTGCTTACTGAATCAAAAGTTTATCAGATTGCAATCAAAATTGCTGTTGTGGAAAGTACTTGATATCTGCTTTATCAGTCATTTCTGTTCCCTTCACGCTAACAGTGAGGGTTGCTTGAGCCGGGGAACAAAAACCATCTCAGCTGACAATCCACTCTTCTTCCCATCCCATTCCAAAACTTTTACTCTTCAATTTCTCAGCAGATAGATTCCAAAACTACGGTGATAGAGCATGGCTGGGAAAACAGACAGACATCACTGGCCCGGAAATAAGGCCTCAGAGTGTCCTCTGGAGCTGCTCTCTTCTATAGTAGACAGCATACGAACAGGTACTATGAATTAGCAAAGCACAAGGGTGGAAGCTAAAGTGTCTTCCTGGGGACAGATTCCTTTTTATCTTGTTGATTCCTTTTTATCTTAAGTGAGGCAATTTTCAGAGGGAAGAAAACAGACAAGGAAGATTTCAATTGCTATTAGCACATTTTACTCATGTATAATAAAGACGGTAAATTGAACAGTAGAAATAGTAAGAGTTGCAAACAAGACAACCACAATGATTACGGATGTTATCCCCATCTGGGATGTAGGTTTGGAATGGCCACGGGACCTGCTTCCTTACCTGCCATGAAGCTGTGTAGCACAGGACTGTGCAGTTATAAAGAGATGGGGGAGGCCTGTCTATCTGGATATACTAGGCACCCAACAGAAGCTCTTGGAATAATTCATTGTAATATTTACTGTGATTGTTGACATTTTTCCCTCTTTCATTTTAACTAAACATACGATTTTAAAGAATTTTGCATGAACAAAATCAGTTGATAATCCTATGGGACTGATAAGAATGGTTTATTGGGTATGTGAAATAAATATATCATTAAATAACACAGATTGCAAACCCGCGATTGCACTTCAATCCACACGGGCAAGCAGATTCAGCCTGTGCCACATCTCCGTCTCTAACGTGTCTGTGAGAAAATAAAGAACAATGTCCTGCCAGAAGCACTGTGGTACAAGCTGCAGTATTTCAGTGTGCCTCTAGCTGCAATACTGGCAAGCAGCTTGCTCTTACTTCAGTACCAGCAGAGATTTCACACACAAATCCATGGCAGATGGATTTTTAACATTTTTAATTTTTAATCATTTCATTTTTAATATTACCAGGTTACTCCAGGCTTTGACTACCTCTGATGGGTAAGGTTTGCTGTTGTCCAGAACCAAAAGTGCTCATTACAGCATGTGTAAGACTGACAAATTACACCAATGTCATCAAAACTTCCTGATAAAATCTAACACAGCCCTTGTCTCGCCTTGCTGAGCAGTCCCCTACTGACACTGTAACTTGGAGACTATTCACATGCTTCCTTCTGTACGTCCCAGCTCTATGGGACTGACGGGCAGCCACTGCTGAGGGGTGGCCTGGCAGCTTTCAGACTGTCACAATTCACACACAGAGGTGTTCTGGGGCCTGTCACCACACGAAATAAATGCCCACACACCTGAGGGCAAAGGGTGGTGAGCACAAGGTGTGACCTTGACAGAAGAGCTCATGTCAAGGTGGAAAATAAGGGCACAGAAACGGGCAGAGGGAGAAATTGGTTCTGTTTGTGAGGGAGAAGCAGAGTTTGAATGGATGGGGAAGCTACCTGCCAGGGGGCTGGTGACATACAGTTACATCCACAACAGACCACGCTGAAGGTGGCAACACCAGCGCCAAGAGCATTCATCAGAATTCTGCAGCCAACCTAAGCACTCTATTAATCAACTCTGATACGTGAGCTTGTAATGATTTTTAGACTTTTTAAGGGGACCTCTTTTATCCATCTCTCTTTGTATGCACTGCAGTATTTTGCATAGACTGATTTTCAGGGACATGAAAAACAACAACAAAAAAGTGAAATTTCCAGAAAAGTCACTGTAGTGCCTCTGAGGTACTTGCATAACCCGAATTCACTTCTTTTCCCTCTCCATTTCACTACAGTCAGGACGAGTGCATCATTCCCAAGGCTGAAAGTTGCCATCTTCATTCATGGGAAGAGTCCGTACGCATGGAACCCACCTTGGCTGCTTCATGGGATGGTCTGTACGGAAGAGACTGGCCGAGCCCTTAACTTCACAAGTGAAACAGCATGGAGAAGCAAACCATGGAACAGTATTTAACCCAGTGACCTGTATTTTTCCACTCTTACTATTTATAAATACCCCGTTCTTCAAAGTTGGCTAAAATATCACACTTGTTTCCAGCTGTTGACCTGAAAACTCCTGAAAGCACAGGCTTATAATGGAATTATCTTCACACTCCATATGAAGGAGTAAAGGAAACATTTTGAGAAATTATACAGAAAGGTGCACATTTGGATTCCTTTGCTGTGAAAGGCATAAACAAGCCTGCTTTTTCTGCAGCTCAGGAGCAGCACAGCCACATCTAGGAGATTTTTTTTCCAGATAATAAATCAGTTTATAGCTCTAAAGTTACCTCATGAGGATATAGGAAATCATTCTTGAACTTCCAAAGTGCTTCTGCCTGGCTCTGTGCTCAGGACAGCGTCCTCTCCAGCCCCACACCAAGCCACCTGCAGTGCTTGTTTGGCTTGTACCCCCCTTACCTTACCCTCCCCCTGTGTTTTCCTCGCTCGTGTGCATCAAGCTCTTCGAATCAGCACAACTAGCTTGACTAAGAGAGGTGAAGTTACCCCCTTCTGCTCCCCAAAAAACACTAACCAAAAAGGACTTTTCTAGCCTGTCTCACATCAGGTGCCATCATTGCATTTGAGTCCTCTTTGAGCTGCTCCACGTTACAGCAAAACTTGACAATATCCTGTCAAAAAGAGGTACTGCAGGCCTTCCTTATCAAACACTGTGCTTTCCAAAAGCAGCTATAAATTCACAGCTTGAGCATACTCAGGATCAAGTAAAACTCACTCAATTCAAGGCAAAGACTCTATACGTGCCAACCTAGATGCCATACTCCTCACGACTGTTCTGTAAGAAAGGAAAGCCAGCTTCTCTCACCACAAACTGGAGAGAGAGCTGAAAAGTCATTATGAAACTAGTGCCATCTGTTTATTTTCTTTAACTTCTCCCTCAATAACCTTCAAATAACTGAAGTTTTAAACAGGGCAGACACTACCAACAAGTAAAAACAACAGAAGATGGTTTCAGTGTGGAGATCCCCAGCTAAACTCAGGTGACTTTGAAAGAACAAACACCAGACCCCTCTTGTCTTTACCAAGCTGCAGATTCCCTGTGAGTGAAGCGATGGCGGGGAGAGTAAAGATGGGAAGATCAGTTGAACGCAGCCAGATCCCAAGTTATACATGCAGAAAGAATCAAGTGTCCCCATCCCTGGGGAACAGACGGGGGATACGGCGCACGGTGCCCTCATCTCCACGCAGGCCAGGAAGGAGGCAGTCACTGGAAGAGCGGGATACTCCGCTTCCTGGGGGGCTCAGGGAAGAGCTGCTGCCGCTCCCAGACATCTGCATTCCAGGGAGAGATCCAAGGAGCTCAATCTATTTATCTCGGTGGAGACAGCGTTAAGTGGCTATTTAATTACTGTCTTTAAATACCCGTGCAGAGGAGGACTATCCGAGGCTAGATTGCTATTTAATCCGGCAGACAAAGACCTTGCAAGATGCAGGAGCTACAAAATTAAGTCCAAGTTCAAACTGGAAATAGGATGCAAACGTTGAACAATGAGATTAACAATTGGAGCCAATTACACAAGAGAGTAGTAAATTCCCCATCGTTTAAAGCCAATAAATTGGGGCTGTTTGAAAAGGCTGGTGGGCTGGAGCCCGAACTCGCTGGGGAAAGGTCTGTTGGTCACATTATGCAAAGGGTTCAACTACGGGATCACAGCAATTGCTTATGGCTCTATTAAATCCACTAGCATCACTGTTACCCCTCTACTGGGAGGAAAAGAAGGATGGAGAACAATGTTACCCAAGCCAAGATTTGAGCAGGACACGGCAAGTGATTTGATTGCTGGACAAGAGCGGGAGCCTCGGACTGGGAGCCCAGTGAGACCATTTAGAGTTAGTGCCGACTTGGGCAGTGCGAAGAAGAGGCCGGTCACGGGGCTGCAACAGCCCCCACCAGGTTTCTAAACAGCATTCAGCAAACTCAGAGCACAACTGCAGCGCTGCCTTACTCGGCTAATCCCGCTTTAATGCCCTTTATCAATTTAATGCAAATTAGCAGCTTGCAAAGCCAAGGGGCAACACAGGGCAGCCACCCCAGGCCCGGCGCAGCCCGGCGCCCGCAGAGGGCCCTGGCGGGGAGCCCGGACAGGAGCGCAGGAGGCCGAGAGCTCCCGGCAACCCGCACCTGCAGCCCCTCGGGCACCACAGGCCCCGTCCCGAGGGACGCAGGAAGCAGAGGGGCTCGGGGGCCTCTCGCTGTCCCACACAGGGGCAGGAGAGGAGGCGTGGATGGCACCTGCAGGGCCTCTCCCCCCGTCTGGTGGCCACGGTGGTCATGGGGCAGCTGCCAAGGCAACCAGCCCCTCTGTGGCCCCGGCCCAGCCGGGCGCAGCTCCCGCTCGGCACCGGTGGCCACGCTTTGTATGAAAGCGACCACTGCGCTCCGCTTCCCGGGCCCTCGGACGCGATGAGCCCGGAGCGGGGAGGCCGAGCGCCCCGCGGGCTGGCGGCCCCGAGCGCGCCCGGCCCGCGCCGCTTCCTCCTTCCTTCCTTCCCAAGGTGAGCGGCAGTGTAAACACGGCCCCAGCACGGGCAGGGCGGGCGCCCCCGGCCCGGCTGCAGCCCCCCGCTCTGCCCCACAGCGGCCACGGGCCGGCCCGCCGCCCCCGGCGTCCCTTACCTCTGGGGAGCGGCAGGCGCATTGCCGCCGCGGGCAGGGATGACCTTGTGCCGAAATTCATCATCCGGGCAGGCAAAACAAGCCCTTCCTCGGCGCGCGCGGTGGTGGCGGCAGCAGCAGGAGAAAGGAGGCAGTGCCGGCGCTCAGCGCTGGGGCAGGAGGAAATCCAAGGGCGCGGGAAATCCAAGGGTGCGGGATCCAAGGAGGAAATGTGGGCGCAGGAGGCTGGGAAGCGTCGCAGAGCTGCAGCAGCCGCCGTCACCGCCGGGCAGCCGGGCAGGGCAGGAGCGGCCGCCCCTGCCGGGCTCCCCCCCGCGGCCGCCGCCAGCCCCTTGCGGAGGCTTCGCCCCGCAGCGCCGCTCCGGAGGCTCCGCGGTGCGCGAGCGACAGCCCCGCGGGCAGCGCTCCCGTGCCCGGGAACCGCTGCTCTAATTCAAGTTTCTAGCTGCTGCAGTCCCAGGAAACGGCTCTGCAGTGCCAGGAGGTGCTGGTCAAGCACAGGTTTGGGAGAGTGTAACTTCGTGTCTTTCTGGACAGCTAAATAGGAGCCGGATTTCCAAAATTAGCAGCAGCTGCAAGGGGAATGTGGTTTTCACATTAGCTGGGAATGTGGAAAAGCCTGGGGATGGAGGTTGGCCAAAACAAAAACATCAGTGGACTAGAAGACCCAGCATGACTCAATCTTTTTTCTTTCTAATCTAATTGACATAGACATCAATAAATCCTAGTCCCCCGGATTCATGTCAGTGGATCCACCGCTCATTCACTGTTCTGCAAACCAGCCTCAGGCTCCGTATTGATCCTAAACCTCTTTGGCTCACTGGTTACGCAGTCATTACTGGATCCCAGAAAACCTCCCTCCCCTCCCATGGTACCATCTCCTCCCCACCAGTAGCCACAAAGATCAACAGGTACTTAGGCAAAATCCATTGCATAACGCAGATTTCTGAGGCTTATTTAACTACACAAGACACATACACAATAATCAGCACCAACAACCACTTTCTTGCATGTGTCAAAATCCACTCGGCTTCTCCAAGAGCATGAACATCCACGCGCTAGGGAATCACACTAGTGGGAGGACGTCAGGGAGAGCTCCCAACTCCATCCAAAAGGGGTAATATTTAATGCACTAGCACAGCAAGAACTTCTGGGCACTCCTATTTACTTGGCTCTACCTACTACCCCGCCGCCTGCTTCGGCCCTCCGAGGGCTGCACGGAGACCGCTCCTCTGAAAGGTCCTGCTCAAGACGAGGACACAAAGTCAGGCCCACAAAGCGGCTCAGAAAACTTCCCTTCGTCTTTTCCCTAAGTGAGCTATTCTTACAGAAACATTGCCAGGCTTCCTAGAATTCATCCTATTGCCAGTGGCTTCAGCGAAGCTTCCCCTTTTCCACCAGGGAGAAGAAAGCCTGGGCGCTGCCGCTTCCTCTTGCCTCTCACAGCCGCTGGCCCTCGCAGGCCTCGCTACTTCCCGCGGCCTCAGGGACACGCAGCAGAGGCAGCTCCAGCCAGGGCAGCTTTCTGAATCTTTCCTAAACATAAGACTTGACCTTGTGCAAAATCTTAGTGTCGTTCCCTTCTACACCAGCTTTCCAGGCCCAGCAAGAAATAACATGCCACTAAACAACAAGAACCCAACATGTCTCCAAACAGTCTCTCTTTTTATTTATTTTTTCTCTAATGTCATCTGGTTTAGTATTTAGAGCTAATAGCTTCCCCTTCCTCAGGAATCATCACTGGACTGATTATATACCTTTTTTTATATGTTAACTTCATGTAGGTCTTAACTCAGAGACACTTGCATATTGAGTGCAGTAAAAATGTTTGCCCAGCTTCAAGCACTGTACTTAGCACTTGAGGTTACTGCAAGATGCTTCAAAACCAGTGTGTTTAAGTTTTAAGAACATCAAGAATCATAAAGAACGAAGCCTCTTTAACTTGCTACTGTTGATCAGAGTAGAAACCTCAATTTAAATGTAGAGGGAATATCTTCTGGTACGTAAGCTATTTCACCATCTTGCTATAAGGAAGGAAAACTCTTTTCTGTAGCTGAAGTATAATTGAGAACTCCTTAAAATGAGAATTGTTTGGACACGTTGATGAGATTTGTACTTGGCGTAAACTGGCATAAGTCCATTCACATCAGTAGCAATACACAGATTTACAGCAGCTCTGGCCCATTCCCCTTTGCACCGCTTCTTTATAATTTTGTGACTATATTCACATCCTGGCTTTCCATTAACCAGCAGAAAACAAGTGAAGGACTGCAAGAAGGTGTTCGTTTCAGCTGGAAGCCCAGCCCAAGAAGGCAGGGTGGAGTCCCCTGGGTGCGGGAGCCGCCACGAGCAACCGCAGCACTCGGGCCAGGCGCACGGAGGCGTCAGGCGGCGCGCGGGGTGACACGGCGCGTGTGCTGCCGTCAGGCGCTCGCCGCACAAGCAGGAGGGCAGATCAAACCCCTGCTGAGTGTGCTGCACAGCCCCTGCTGCTCCCTGCACCCCTCGCACACCTAAGGGGCTGTGCAGGACACTCGCAGAGGGATGCGCTGCCTGGGCACAGCAACAGTCCCACACCATTAGGCTGGGGCTGAAAGCACCATCCAGGCATGGACAGATTGGCCTTTGCTGGTGGTATTTCCTTTAGAAACATCTCCCCTGAAGCGTTATGTTCTGTCTAAAAATGTTTAAAAAAATAAAAGGAATATAAAGAAAATGCACAAAAGGAGCAGAATACCACAGCAAGTGAACTCAATATTTTGCAGGCTTTTATATTTCGTGATGGTTCTAAAAGACTACAAATCCATATGCTGAGTGCTACGCCTCAGGCAGCTCTCAAAAAATAAATCACTTGAGCATATGTATAGGTGTGAATTTCTGCTGCACTGTGCAAACTCGCCTGACTTAGCCTGCATCTCTTGTCAATGTTTCTCTTCCGGCTGTGCCGTGATTCTTCTGGTACAATGGGAAGCTTTTGGTCCGTGTGGTGACCCTTAATTTTACCTTTAGTGTCTCAGATAATGCATTTGGGTATGATTTATTTCTCTTCCTGCTATTTCCATTTCACACAAAACCCGAACATTCATTACCGTGATTGTAAATGTGAGACATGCTCCCCACAAAAAGGCTCTCTCGCCTTTTCCACAGATTAAAATGACCATTTGATGAGTCAGTAATTTATACTGTTTACCTCCTTTTATGTCAACAAAACCGAGATCTGGAACAACACATAATCATAATGATTACAGACATAATGAGCTGATTTATTACGTACTCACCACATGGTATTCTGGTGCATATTCAACAGTAATGATGTCAAATAGTGTGACTAGAGATCTGTTCAGACAACCGCTGCCTACCGTGAACAACAAATTAAGCTAACGTGATATCAGAGCCATGGGCTCTCTGGATCACACAATCACCGAATGCTAACCTGGAACAGAAAACTTGATATTCATCCAGGGCATTTCGTAAAGTAAAAACTGAGGCATTTCCACTTTCTGTACATATATATTCCTTAAATTCTCACCTGAATCTGACAGCACATGGTGTCGATCAGTGTTTGTGATGCATCTTCACACTGTGGAGCAGCAGTCCTGGTTGTCATCCTGCACGCCCGTTATTCCTGAATTATTATAAAAAAAAAATCTGGTTTATTTTCTCTTGACAGCTTTCTATTGTTTTACCTATCACATTCTCTCTTATGCAGGCCCCTTCCCAAATAAGGGATTTCAGTCTTCTCAAATGCTTGGCTTAAAAAAAGCCTTTTAATGCATTTGTTATATTGTTTGCCCAGCCATGGGTCTAACATGATATCAGTCAGTTATCAATAACAGCTCTATTTATCTAAAGAAACGTTTATCTGAATAAACATTCTGGAAAAACATTTAAGTGTAGCTCCTCCAGAGCTCACACTGCCTTAGTAAAATTTAGTTAAAAAAAAGCCACTAGATGAGTAAATAAGCTCCTAAATGTGTTACTGGGTTTTTGGAGCCAACCACCCTTGAAATAATTTCAAAAGAACAAGATCATGTCTTTGAACTAAAAAACAGTCAGAATCCTGATAGCCCAGGAAAAGAAGCAGGGAGAAATAATTGAAATTAATTCTTTTTATATATATATATATATTTTACTTGTGACTGACAGCACACTTTAGTGGTGCCCAGCGTAGACAAAAACATAACTCATTCTTCCATCCCCATCTAATGGAAATGTAATGTGACAATGTGACATTGCTTCATGTCAGAAGCTTTGATTAATCACCAGCACTCTGAATTCCGGAGCCGATGGGCTGTGATTTCAATTCGCTTTAGGATGCTTAGTCCCCAACACATAATTATGTCGGATTTGAATGACAGAATTGTATCTTTTATTTTTATCTTTATTTTTTTCCAGGGAGAGGGGAAGGAGAGGGGAGGCAGGGTGCTACAAGCCAGACTCTTGATCAAGATGAGCCCCAATGGCAATGCTGCAAGAAGCAATCCGTGTCAGCAAACTGAAATCAGGGCATTTGAGGCGTGTAAAGGATAAGAATCTGCCTCCAGCAGCAGAGAAAGTCTTAAAGCTGATCTGAGAAGCCTAATAAGGCAGAAAGATCCTCAGCAGCTGTGGGGCTGAAAGCTCTGGGTCCAGCAGCACCCTGGGGGCTTTGCTAGAAAGAAGCACCTTTGGCAGATAGAACAGCTCCCCTGCTACCACCTGCTGCTGCTAAATGCCCCAAGACACAGAGCATGGAGCCAAAGCTCCCGCTTTTCCGGGATACTGGGGGTTGTGAAGAGCAGGGGAATGAAACAGTGACATGAACCAGCCTGGGTCCTAGCAGGACATTCTGAAGCTCAGCCAGAAAAAAAAAAAAAATATATCTGAATTGTAAAAAAGCCACCGGAAATTTTAACTCCCTCTTGGCTTTGCGTCTTTGCAAAATGCAGAGAATGAATGCCTCTCCCTTCCAGCAAACAGTGTATTTTTATAGCCCTGGAATAACAAACAATTTAAATTTATAGGGGTCTTTTTATATCAGAAAATTGTCCCAGTATAAATCACTTTTAATCATTACTGGGGAAAAAACCCATAAATATGGCTTGACATTGTTATCACCTCCTCAGTTCTGAGGCAGAAGATTTACGGCGCTGCTTGCTGGGAAACGTCTGGTAGCCGAGGGGCTCGTGGGGAAAGTGTCCGCTGCAAAGCGCCCTTCCGTGCATGAAAGCTGCAGGTCAACCTGGAGCCACCTCCACAAAGCCAGTGTATATTAACTGCCAGACTATGGAGGGTACACAACACTCCACTGCTCATCATGTTCCTTGCACACTGCTGTCCTGCGACCTCTTTTCTCCACAGAAAATCAGCATGTTTGAGATTTATGGCCATTTAGATTTATACAGACTGCTTTACTACTGCAGACAGGTTTCAAGGCAGTCAGATCCTTGCTGAAATACCACTAATCTAATGCAAAAAGGTTGGTATGTGGTTTGTATTTTGTATAGGTATTTGCAGGTTTGATCTGATTCCTTTTAACCTGAAGAAAAACATGGAGCATACACAGTTCCCAGAAGGCACTAAAGGGTTTTTTTTCCACCGGGACAGCCCCAGTTTAGTCCCAGAAAGCAGTCGCTTCCCATCGTTCCTCCTCCTCCTGGGAAAGGGTCACGCTGCTGACAGGAATTGCAGTCCCTGACCTCCCTTCAGCGCTGGAAATGCAGCTCTGACCGAGCAGCCTTTAAGTGAACCACGCTAATGCACAGAAAGCAGCAGCTGTAGCCGATGGCAAAGAGCCATCCCGACAGGACATTCACAAAGCCTCATCCTTCGCAGGTCCGACAGCAGGAATCCTGCCCACTGTGACTTCCCCGGAGCTCAGGGCACAGACAAGCACCAACTTTAGAGACTAAGACACTCAGCAGTAGTAAAGCATTCCTCTTAAGCCAGTCTTAACAAGATTACTTTGCCCTGCGATGGGAGAAAGTTTGCTATTGACACTAATGCTAGTATCCACCTTTAAGTGGTGCCTATTGCTGCCTGTTAGGCATCTGCATGCAATAAATAAACATTTCACACCATTGAGAGGAGCAGCCATTCCCAGATGTTAGGGAGCGAGGGGAGCTTGTTCCTTATACTCAGCTGCTTCCACGCCAAATCCGGTATGCTCCAAGTCATCTTGATTTTGATTTTAGTAAAAAAAAAAAAAATAGAAACTCGTCAAGTCTGAGGGGTTCAAGGAGACATTGCCTTCTGGTGACTTGCCTTTGCATGCAACAACCTGCACAAGCCCACGAGAGGCAGAGAGCAAGAGAGAGGAAATCAACTCCTGCTTCACCTGCATGCACAGAATTGCCAACTCAATTTAAGAGGACATATAAATATTCGTTGGGTCTCACACTTGACCATGTTAAGAGGACTCATGCAGTCAATCATGAGGCTCTTCTGTGGTAGTGGTAACAAACAATACTGTGTTCTTGGCTTAAGTCATTCCTATCAGACCTACATGCACATGGGTCTGCAAGAGCACACAATGCACCCACCTAGTTTTTGACCTTGGTCTCTTTGTCTTGAGTGACTTTTTTTCTGTTTTCTTCTTTGAGAAATCATAATAAATTATGATATTACTGAGAAACAATTGAGAGCTTTTATTGAGTCTCTTTATTAGTTTCTAGTTGTACAAACCACCTGTGTGTGGAAAAGGACACTGAATTGACCCTCACTAGAGAATACTTCCAAGTACATTCATGCCTTGTTGAGATGTCTGTTAAACTCATCCATGGATGCAATATATGCCTTTCCCAGAGCTTCTTCCCCCTCAAGGACAGCATGCCAGATTTTTCACTCAAGTGCACTGCTGTGGCCTCCTTTCTCACCCAGGCTTTGCTTTTCCTCAACCCTCTAAACTGTTCTCACAACACAATTTTAACCAACTTCTGTCTTGCAAGCAGCCATCACTGTCCCAACAGGCTGATGTTGACCAGAAAAGCTTCCTACTTTGCCCCCTTTCTCAGGTGTGTGGCCTTCTGAAGCATCTCAGCCCACAGACAAGCAGAGCACACGCTGCTCTCCCCCTTGGCCACTGGTGCCTCTCCAACGTCACAGCCCAGGAGCTGGGACACATTCACCACTAGCCCAGTTCTTCAATGGCTGCTGAGGGATGTACAGGAACAATTCAACTACTCCTAAAAAGTGTATCTTAATGAAGTACAAGTATTTATGAAAGCACTTTCAATAGGCAGCAAGAGAATTGTTGAGAATTCTGCTAAAGGCAATGGGTACAATTTGTACTCCTAATAGAGCATATTCCAACTAGAAGAATAAATTGGATATCACCCATGCAATGAATGGTTCTCTAGGAAGCAGTATGGGAATAGAAGGAAAAATAAAACCTCAACTGCATTAGAGAACCCATCAAAGAGTTTGAGGCTTCTTATTAAAACTGTAACCAAAGCTGGAGCCCACTGCACTCACCCTGCCTTACAAGCTGGCAATACTCCTCTGATCTCAGCAGCATTGCTAGGAAGATTCTTGTCAGTCTCATTTACTTAAGTTAGGAAAACAGTGGAATGAAGAACCAAATGTGTTTTAGGGCCACGCCCTTTTTTAAACACCTGGAAGGGTTTCTCTCTGGGTGGCAGCACAGTCAGAATCAGGTCCCAGAACTCAACATTTCAAGCAGTGCCTTGAGTCACACTGTGCTTCATTTTTCTAAGAAATGGCACAGATGACCTAAACCAAGTCAAAGCGACTGGGAAGATTTGACACCTTTCACAACACAGCCTGAGAAGCTCCTGGCATTAGAGATGCTCCTCTAAATAATGTGAGTCTTGACAGAACTAGCAGCTAAACGCACTGCCTTCTGAAAGGGGTCAAGGTTGAAGTCCAGATTTCTTTAAAGCTTCTTAACTGGTTGGCACAGTCTAACCTTGTGTGAGGGAAGAGTATTTAAGGGAAAGCAAATGCAAGACAATACATCCCGGGCCAGAGACAGACAAGACAAGGTCTGCTGCTTCCCTGAAATTCTGAGTGTTTTGTAATGATTGCAGCAGGGGCAAGACCGAGCCCCTGACAAACCCTGGCCCTCCCCAAAGCACTAGAGAGATTTCACAACATTAGAGTTGTTGAACATTTAGTTTTCTGGAAAATATTGACTATCCAAACAGGTTCCCAGCAAGCCCTCCTATCTGCAAGGTTTTTTTTTCTGTCAACAAAGTTTCATAGTTTTATGCTGACAAGTACAGACATTTATATAGACAGTTTTATCAAGTATCTTCTTGCATATGCTGAGCTTTCATCTTGCAACTTTAACTTACTGACTACTCAGAAGTTAACGTATGGAAAACTGTGAAACGAATTGAGACAAATGAGTTAACTTCAAGTTTCTCATCCAAGTGAGACACAGTGCATTTGTACTGTAATATCACATCACTTTTCCATGAAAGTCAGCAATGTGTGGATGTCCTGTGCGCATGATGCAGGAGCAACGACAGCTATTTTAGACACAAAAAAGATCAGGTGGAGAGTCCAACATAGGAAAAAGTTTCTTAACTGAGATGGTTTCTTTCTTTTACCTGGCCTTTCTGATTCTCATGCACCCCAGAGCACAGGGAAAGCAGCCGCACCCCATGTGTTCTGGACAGCTGAGGGCCACCCAGCCAATTGCCACTGGTTCAAGCTCCTGAGCTTGAGGGCAAACTCCCTCCTAAGGTTAGGCCAGAACTTGCTGCAAAACATCATACCTTCATCCACTTTAGGACTTGGTCCATGCCAGTTAGTGCTCTCTCCCCCAAGCAATTCCTGGGCAGGGTTGGCAGACAGGACACTCCAGGACATGAACGCATCCTGCTGTGGAAGATACGAGCATTTCCTAAATTTTCCTGGATTGTTCCATGGCATTTGGCCTCCTCTTTCTGTAGAGGGACCACAGGCAGAGCTCTGGCCTGAGGGCTGCTGAGGGACATGGGGTGACACGTAGCTTTAGGGCAGTTTGCACTGGTCACCGCCTTTCCTCTGCCCTGACCAGCATAAACACCCACCTGCCTATGCCCAGTGCTAGTCCAGAGAAATAACCCCAACAAGTTATGGGGGTTTTGTGATGGGATGCACAAATGATCAATTTTAGCTATATTAGCTCCCTAAAGCATCTCACTATCAGTGTGTCACAGGCATCCAGCTGCCTCAAGCAAGAGGTGGGAACAGGACTGAACCTCCCAGATCATGCACTTGAATTGGCCTAAGCCAATCATTTCTCTGTTCTGCCTCCAAAACACGTGGGCCTTTCAGTTTCTAGAAAGGAAAGCAAAGTCTTCCTACGAAAAAGGCATGATTTAATTCAAAACCAAGGGTGCCTTTAATATTCAAGTTTTTCAAGACTAAACCAATGTTCTCAAGCCTCCCACCACTTGGGTAGGAGCTTTGGTTACTGCTGGAGCAGAGACGTTTTTAAAAAAACTAATGGCCCAAGAGAAATAGATTCTCCTCAAAGAGTTAAGTGGTCCCACGCAAGAGCAGAACTTATCCTGTAAATTCCACTGGCACATATTGTTCCTTATTCCATATTTGCACAAGACTTTCAAGGTAGCAACCCTACTCTCTGCCAGAAGGCACACCCTGCTAAGCAGGTTATACACCAAAAATTAACTGCCCCAAATCCTACCACTACGAGACTGTGGGTGCACGTTTTAGGACTGATCTGCTCATCTTGTCATCTGTCTTACACATCTGCTGCGCTGCAGTTTTAAACTGATGCTGCAGTTTCAGTTCAAGGCGGCGAAGCGCTGCGACTATCTGTTCTGGAGAAGTATGTCTGTCCTGTAACAGAAAAGTATGGGAGACCTAAAAATCCTTTCTCCAGTAGGCAAACGTCTTCATGCACCTGGAAACTCCTTTAATTTTCCAACTTCCCTTTTCCTGCTCCCTAGGCTACAATTTTGGAGGCAGACCTCCAAAACCCTTCTAACAAGAGCCAGAGAAGAGAGGAAAGGCACCGTCAAAGCTTTTTGGAAGCTTTCTCCTCCAACAAGAGACTTCTGAAAGAGTATAAGACCTTCATAATTTTGGAGCTGTCCCTCATGCCATGCCTGCCAGGCCATCACAGGGCTGCTCAAGATGTCAAGTTGGAAGGTTTCACCCAGAAACCTCGCATACTGGTCCAGGACCCTGCAGACTTTCCTTTGGATTATCAAAGAGAAATGTCTTGACAGGATTCTTCAAAAGCATTTCCAGCACAGAATCTCAAATGAGTCCAGCATCTCTTCAGGACAGCACTGTGTGATTTAATAAAACTTGAAAAAAACTATTCAGATTTTACACGCAAAACTGAAGATTTGAGGATTCATACCTTGAAAGCAACCTCACAGGATACCCCCTTTGCAGTCATCTAGACATGAACCTTAGAAAACCCAACATCTCCACCTGCTCATGGAGCACCCATATAATAAAGCTTGCCCATTATTCACCTTGGTGCTATACCAGCTGAGCTCCAAATTAGTTTGGTAACTGACACAGAACTCTACTAAGGAAGTGGTAAAACATCCTTGTTAAAAAAATATCCTTCCTTTTAAGTTTCGACAATGAAGAAAAATAATGGTTTGCTACTTCTGTTTTCTTGCAGATATGATTTCTTTTGCACATATAATACTATTTGGCTTTAGCAAATATTTCTGTAATAATTCAAGTGCTCTACCACCTAACAGTCAAAAATCCCATTGCAACATTTATTTACTAATAGCCTTGGATTGTTCGGAAAAGGCTGGTAGAAAAAACAACATAGAAAAAAAATCAGGGAGATGCATGAATGGGTTTACAAGAGCACTGTTTGCTTTTTCCCTGCAAGCTTCTCTCGCTGCAGGGAAATTTGATTTATGAAGCCTCAGCTCCAGTCCCTGCCTGTTGCTTAATTTAGCAGCAAGGCACAGGCCGGGGATTGGCTGCTCAGAGCCGCCAGCACCCGAGCTCCCTCTCCCTTCCCTGGTGCAGGTCACTTGCTCCGTGAGCAGCAAGGTGTCATGTGCTGCATACAAAGGGATGGCAAAAGCCTCAAGCCTGTTGTGACACCTGATACTCATCGGCCTCCGCATGCTCATCAGCAATATTCAACCTCTGGCTGCTGGAAGGACTCTGCTTGACTCCCAGCCTCACAGCTCCAAGCTCCCTCAAACACCCACTTCTGCAAGTCTCTCCCCAAGCCCCTGCAGTTCTGCCTGTGCCCCATTCTCATTATTTCTGATAGTAAAGGTCCCATATAAGGTTTATCTTGCTGACTTTGAGGCAGAGACAGAGCATCCAAGCTCCACAACGCCCAGTACAATAAACAAAACCAAAGAGGATATTCAGCTGGTCTAAAGTACCATATCATCAAATGTATGTGCTGAGCTACAAGTGATCCTTAGGCTTTAAGATTTCACATGGTGAGTGCATGGAAAACAGGGCTATATTTGGTAAAAAACCAATTAACAGCAGGGCTGAAGTGTTCAGCAATTAAATTCAGCTTTTTAAGCAGTCAAGGAGCTTCTATTCTCCTCTATCGCACATCTCCCAGAATCACTGTTTGTTTTGGTTAGAATGACATTTTAGTTATTGCAATAGGAAGCCTCTTTAACCCTGCAGCAAGCATCTTTCTAGAGATATATTCCTCATTCACATGAACAAAAGGTGAATGAAATTTCACAGGGCAGAGAAAAGGTATTTCTACAGCTTCAGGGCTGCTCTTCTACCAAAAATCAGGCTTATTCAAGCAAAGAAAACATCTCAAGAATCCATTATAGCAAAACCTCCCAGACAGTCTAAATGCAGACATTTCTGTCAGTTTCTGCTACAATCAACACCAAGGAAAACACAACTGCTGTTCACAGAGCAGTCAAATCAAACCACCTTACCTTTACTCAGCATTAGTTTCTGCCACGACTTTCTCCACACTTGACCTTTTCAACTGCAGAGAAATCTTTATCAGGAACAAGCATGGAAAGAAGAGGAACAAATTACATTATCTTGCCCAAGCGTTAATTAAGGAAGACAAGGGCCATGAAGTCACTTGTTCTGCTGCAGCTCGCAGAGATCTGTGCGGGCTCTGCGTGGCCTTGGGCGAGGGGACGAGCGCGGTGATGCTCTATCCGTCCTGCTGCCCTTCCCGCCTCCGACCTCGGCCCGGCTCTGGCACGGAGGCTGCTGCAAGGAGACAGACGGTGTGACACAGGAGCTGTGACAGCTGCTCCTTGTGTGTCACTGGGTTTTATCCCTCCGCTACAAGATGGTGATAATAATGATCATTAGCCTTGCCCTGCTCTCCCAATGGAAAGAGGCATTGTGCATCTAAGGAGGTAAAAATTTAATTCAGGCATTGTGGCAACATTTCAAGAATCAACAATATACCTTAATGCCACCCTGACTAATTATTACCATCTTTCTTACAAAAAAGCCTAGCCACAAGGGTGCAAGACAAGTCCTTTGCAAAAGGCTAATAAGCTAAAAAATGAGGACACTATGGGGACAGAAATCATTTTTGGATAAGCTCACAAGCAACCCTAACTGCGATGCACACACACAAACGTACATCTCATATACACGTTTTGGGCAAGCTGGTTTCCAACCCTGCCTGTCAGGCAGCCCCTACCTGGGGGACCCTGCAGCGCAGGTGACACTTTGCTCTGCTTCTCAGTGCTGGTGGGGACTGAGCTCGTCCTGTTATTTGTGTATGAAACTGGTGCCCCAGGTTAGGCCCTTCGATTTTACTTTGTGCCATTTGTGAGGCCTAAACTGTCAACCCAACTCAATCTTTATCACCTGGTCCCTCAAGTTTGAGAAACAGAGTGCACCCATCCATTTCTCTGCAGCAGTAATAACACTGCTTTCCTGGGCTTCCTCCCACTGCTTTTTCCTTTTGTTAGGATGCTTACAGATTTATATTGTTCCAACATCTTTCAAATCACGCCCCCAAACGCATCAAGAAACACAGGAAACATTCATTTACACCCTGCAATTAGGCCACTGAAGAGGAGGCACCAGACATCTCTGTTCACAGCTTCAGCTGCCATGTGGCACCCGGTCCCCTTGCTGGCACCATGCTTTGGGGCACCAGGAGACACCGTGTTCACACTGAAGCCTCACAAAGCATCACTCTTCAGTTCGCATCTGCCTTCAAGCAACTTGCGCAGCAATTTTTAGAGTGTGTTAAAGCATAAACACAGATGTTGGACAAACTGATCTGGATAAGAAGCCAGGTAACCCAATTGTCTGCTGAACTACTCCCCCAATGCACAGACAGCATGGAAAGCTTTAAATGAAGCCTTCAGGAATGAAGCAAAGATCTTCGGTGCTGCTGCTTCTTCAAATAAAAAATTTCTGTGCAAGCAGTGTTTTTCTTGTCTCAACATGTAAAAATCTCAAAAATCATCTGTTAAACATGAGATAAAACAGGCTATTTTAAAAAAAACACCAAGCCAATAAAAAGATCACAGAATAGGGATCGTTTTCCATGTAACCCAATGCACCTCAATGCAGAGACTGCTCTATGACGTGAAACACCCAGTTCTACCACACTGAAAAAAGGATTTGTGGTTTCTTCACCTCCTTTGTACATTCCCCTCTTCAGCAGCGGCTCCTTCTTGCTTACTCTCCTAACTCTTTGTGGACCACAGGGATTATGAGCAACAGACTTTGCCTCCTGTGGTTGTTTCACCTGCTGGTACATAGGAGACCAGCATTTCGAGCCCTTATCCTGCCTGATTTAGATCAGCCCTCCCTAGTGATGAGCAAACTACCGGGGGTTCCTCACCCTGAGAGAGCAGATACCGTCGCAGTATCTGATCTTGGGAGCTTTTTCTTTCCTTCCAGTTATTGCACAGGAGGAAAAACATCAGTCTTGGTCTCCCAGAGCCCAACACACAGGTGCTTGGTGCTACACCCGTGTGCTGTGCAGAGGAAGGACAAGGCAATTTCATTAAGTTTTTTTGCAAAGAGCACACCTTGGTCTTGCTTTCTTCCTAGACGCCACTCCAATTTGGTTGCCTTCTTGGTATTTCATTTGTATAAACAAAGACATCTTTTTGCAAAAGGGTCACTGGTTTCCATTTCATGAGCATTAGCACTAACTGGCACATTCTATTTCTATTCCTAGGATGACAAAACATATGTGGTCCTCATGATTCAGCCTCTGGCTTACAAGTAAACAGCATGAAGTGCAAAAATATGGCACTTATGGCACTTTATGAGTTCCGGATTGTAACAATCTTCATAAAGCATCAGCAAGAAATAACACTATTTTCTAATGTGCAATTTTTATAATTATAGTTTATACAGGAAGTACAGAGCATTTTGCAACCCAGTCACTCTGAATACTCATGGATAAATGTTCATCAGCTCATCATGTCTTTAAGCGTTGCCATCAGAGCTCACCAAAGCCTACACACTTCTACCTGTTTCCTTTGCAACTGAGCCACACCAGGAGCTTTAGACACCCCTTTATTTACTGTCCCTGGCAGCCAGGTGCTCTCCTTTGGAATAGCCAAGCATAGCCAGGCATTCAGACTTGTCAGATGTAATTCCCAACAAAATGATTTTTCCAGAGGTGTCAGGCAAATGAACAACACGGACAACTTGGCTTTTGCCCAAGGAACATGAGCCTGTTTTGTGACACCCTTTATCACAGTCAACAAGCAAAATAAACAACAATAATGCATCTGACAACAATTTCCAAAGCAAACTGCGGAGTGTTTCTAGTTCCATTCAGCTTTCTCCTTCACTTTTTGTCTACTGGAACACATCCCTTGTTCATAAACCACCAGGACAATACACAACTGCTGAAACGCATGACATTTGCTGGCATTCACCTGCAGCAAGTCACCTGCAATTCACCTGCACCTGGCTCTGACAAGCAATCAGCCTAAACATAAGGGTCAAGATCAATACGATGGCACAGATGCTCACAGATCCCACACACTGAGCCCCTGTGAGCAGGGGCCAGGCCTTGGCACACTAAGCTGACACCCTTGGGCCACTCTTCTTGCCACCTCCAGGCACAGAGGGACACAAGCAAGGCCATGCTAGTAGTTTAACAGCCTTGGGAGATGTGAGGCTTAAGCTTCAGCTCCGCACCCACTGCCTCTTACTCTTGTGGCTTTGCACCAGTGTCTGCTAGAACAGGAAGAGGAAAAAAATCTTTCCATTCTGAAGATTCACCCAGAAGGGCCTGGTTTGATCCTGTTTTTCTTCTAACGTGAACCACACATTTGGTTCTCAAGGGCAGGGGGCCAAAAATTAGAACAGCAGCTTCTGTGGTGAACGTGACCAGGACCAAGCAGCAGAATTTAGGGTCATCTTGTTTCTACTGCATCAGCAGTGAAAATCCTTGAGTCCAGCTCAATTCCTCTCACATGTTGCATGATATCCTTGTGTAAGCACATTATGAAACAAGGGTGTAGATACTGCTAATGCTTGTGAAGATTTAAGCAATCGTAGCAGTCAAAGATTCAGCAGTTGTTTTCCTTAGCAAGCTCCTTGATATTAGTACTAGTTCTACTACAAGGAGCAACACCAGCTAGGAACTATCCTTATCTCTCTTCTGTTATGGAAGAAAAACATGACCACATTTTGCTTTCCCACTTACCAGCTACCATCAAGCAGTGCATAATACCAGAGCTTATCCCCTGCAGTCGTGGTTCTGTCTCTCTTTCCAGGAGCATCTCAGATGCACCTACCTCAGTCTCCAATCAAGGGAGGGCAACAAAGACTCATTAAGTTTGGGCATGGGCAAAGACTCATTAAACCATTTGTTCTTATGGTTTCACATTCCAGTAAAGACAACCATTAGTCTCAGAGGGACACTACATTGGTGTTGCAGAAGTTACACAGAAGTGAGCACACCTTCAGTAGTTCTCAGCAGAAAGCAAATTTGTTAGAGCTGGGACAGCATGTGCTATCACAACACAAACTGATGCCAGAAATCCTTCTTTAAGGCAGGTGGATGAGCACAGGCACTGGATATGCCCTTTGTGTGCCATGACCTCAAACCCAAGTAGCAACAGGCTTCTTCAGAGCTGCCTTTCTCCTTCCCAGCATGTTGTGGATATACTCATTATGGGATAAACTCCTGTCCCTACCACAAACACTACAATAATTTAATCAGCAGACATGTACTATATCATTTCCTTCCTTCCACCAACACTATCATCCTTAGGTCCCAAGTCATTAGAAAAGCAATTAACCACAAATTTCATTTAGCTGCTAACTAAAACAAGATAAAACCTTATTTGTTTGTATTGGTTTCTGCAGCAGGAGTAAGCAACAATTGCATCTGTCTTTTTCCAGTGACTTCAGAGGAAACGTACAAGCTCTTTCAAAAATATAATAAAGATCTAGAGAACAAAAAGCAGAGGCTGTCAAATAAACAAACTCCCCAGATCTTGCAGGTCACTCACTGTCTCGCTATTTTAAAACATTAATACATGCAGTTAATTTTCTAGCTAACCATTTCCAGAAATATTGTATTTGATTTTTTTCTTCTTCTGTGCATTAAGAGCCTCAGAATGTCTCTTCAGTTTTTAGACGCAAATGCAAATCTAAAACTATCCCAAGTTATACTCTGAATGTGCACCATTTGCTCCACCTGTTCACAAGGTGCAATTCAAGCCCTGCAATCAGGTAGCATTATCTGGCTTGCCTGGTTGTCCAACAAAAACACTACAAGAAAAAGCAAAGTGATTTCCACATAGTTTGCTATTGGTTAACTCTGGTAGGGCTGTAGATGCTTGCACATGAAGGGATATATAGATGAGATACTCCCTTTTCTACTTCTTAGATGCACAGGTAAAGAATTACCTGTGCAAAAAGTTTACAGAGTTTTTGAAATACCCATGTAGAAATGAAGAAAAAATCTAGGACACATCTAGATACCAACAAAATCTAACCTGGCAGAGAGGAAACTAGCAAATTTTGGGACCTGATTATTTTCAGGGAAGCTCCTGGCCTTCCAATGTTCTTCATCTCTCTATCACAGACCGATAAATTACTTTCTCTCTTCTCCATGCCAAGAGTAAGGTTCCTCATTCAGCTTCCTGAGTCTCACAAGCTGCTGGCAGAATATAGGTCAGGTACTAAAGATGTTCCCTGTGAGATTTCTTAACATCTTCTACATTTCACAAGCTGAGAAATTTGTACAAGATGGGGATGAAATGATTAAGCATCAGTTCCAACTGGTGAGCTCAACATGACCTGAAGCACTTATTGGACGGACATGGAAATGCAAAGTGCAGCTTTCAAAGATTATCACAATGATCTGGACAGAACTGCACCATGAACTGCTTGCTTCCTGACTGAGCTTGTCTGATACACTTGTCTTGTCAGATAAGCTCTAAAACCACAATATGGCCATATGGGAGCTGTGCCAAGGTTGGCAGAAGGATTCTAACATGCAGAACAGAGATTCAGCTCCGAACTTGCCCTGGGCTCCTTGAGGTTTGGATTAATGCTCACCCCAAAGTGTTACATCATTGTGTTTACTCTTGAACTTGATGCTGCTAATGTTACTGCCACAGGACTATAAATCTGGAGCTGAACAAGTTTCCAGTACTCCTAGTATTTCAGCTTGAATTATAAGATCTCAGTCACGTGGGAGAATTTGTCTTGGAGTAGAGAGCCTCTATCTCAAGTGTTGCTGAATCTGTGCTGGGTCTATATTAAGGCTTGTGCAACCAGTAAAAAGGTATAAGCAAATTGGCCAAAATGCTAGTTTATTTGGAAGCATAAACTAAATGTGGATACATGCAGTGCCAGGCTGACAGGCTCTGCTTGAGAAAGGGTAGAAAGCCTTTCATTTTGTGGTGGTATTTGTGCACAAATCCACTGGGAGACTGCATCTTTGCAGCATAGTCTCTGCCACCTGGACTGGGAAAAGAGGCCTTGACATTCCCGTCCTCTATGAAGGAGTGACTAGCTGGATAGATGAGGGCAGAGCGGTGGCTGTCATCTATCTGGACTTGAGCAAGGCTTTTAACACCATCCCCCACAGCATCCTCGTGGGCAAGCTCCAAAGGTGTGGGATAGATGAG
>JAVCKT010055968.1:0-16440 GCA_032273925.1 Rhynchotus rufescens
GCCTCCTCTTCTCCAGCTCCACAGGCCCCGCTCGCTCGGGCTCTCCTCACACCACAGCTGCTCCAGGCCCTTCCTCATCCCACTGGATCCTGTCTGGAAGCTCCACATCCCTCTTGTCCTTGGGGACAGCCCTGAGCTGCCCCCAATGTCCTTGTTGTGCTCGGGGGAGACCTTTGTGCCGCTGTCTCTTTCCATGTGTCCCTTGGGGAGCTCCCTCTGTTCCCTTGGGGTAACAGGAGCAGCAATTACCTGACCAGCCTGAAAAGCCTCTTTGGTTGCGTTTAACCCCAGGACGGGAATCGGAGCTGCTCCCGGCCCTGGTGTCCCCAGGGAATTCGGCTCCGCTCTCATCGACCCTGGGCACGGAGCAGCGTCTTCCCTAGGGAAGTGGTGGGAACACGGGTGTTCCCACGTGGGTTTTCCCTCTACCGACACATGGATTGGAAGGGCGGAAAACCCTCCTCGAGGCGCCGGTGCCTGCTGGATCTGTGTCCCCTTTCCCTCCGCGCCGACGCCTCGGCCTCCCTCCAGGTGCACGCGTGGGAGATCTCGGACCAGCTGCTGCAGATCCGCCAGGATGTGGAATCGTGCTACTTCGCGGCGCAGACCATGAAGATGAAGATTCAGACGTCGTTCTACGAACTCCCCACGGACTCGCACGCCTCGCTGCGCGACTCCCTGCTCTCCCACATCCAGAACTTGAAGGACCTCTCGCCCGTCATCGTCACCCAGGTAGGCCCCGGGGAAGGGCGGAAAACCCTCACCATAAAAAAGCCAGGAAACAGGGAAAAGCTGCTCCGGGTTGGCTGTTTGGAGCCGCGGAGCCCCGCGGGACGGGTGCTGTGGGTCGTGCTGCCCGTGGCCTCTCCAGCTCTGCTCCTTGGTCTCCATCGTGGCCTCTCGGCTCCTGCTCCTCGAGTCCTGCAGCTCCTTTAGCCCCTTGTTTGGGGGGACAGGAGGAGCAGCAGCTCCTGGCGTTTCCCAGGCGCTCTGAACGCAACCACAGTTGCAGGATTGAGTCTGGATGAGGTTTTTCCCCCCAGTTCTCCTCCAGACCCACAGCCAAGCTCATAACGTTTGTGAAGAGGTAAGATGCCACAGGGAGACCATCTGCAATATCCCCTCTGGCAGCCAGCCTGGAACATCGTCCCCGTAGCTGGGAAAACCCCGGGCACCGGCGCGTGGTGGCAGAGGGGAACACAAGGACTAGCTCAGATTTAGTGCCCAACAACCCTGTGGTGGCCCGAGCACGGGTTTGGCCGAGGGGAGCAGCCTTTTCCCCACACTGCTGGGTGCAATGTAGGAGTCCTCGCTTGAGCAGTGGGATCCTCAGCATTCTGAGCTCTGTTTTTCTCCTCTTCTTTTCAGCTGGCTCTAGCAATAGCAGACCTTGCCCTGCAAATGGCCTCTTGGAAAGGCTGCGTACAGACACTGGTTGAAAAGTAAGTAACTGCCTATGTCGGAGAGCTCCGAGCTGTTCACGGAGCACGCGGGGTGATTGATGAGTGACAGGAAGAATGACACTTGATGATCCCCTCCTGTTTTTAGGCTCACCGCCTTGTACCTCCATGCTGTGGAGGTGCCATGGCCCTGTTCAAAGGGGAAGGGTTTCATTTATCTGGACATTGGCAGCGGGATTTGATTTGCTTGTAGGACAGGAGAACTTTGCCTGTTTTTCTTAAGCTAGTTATTAAAAATCTTGAGCTTCACCAGTAAGTCAGACAGATCAGTGCTCTGCCTGTACCGCTGCACACCCGAGCGTGTCTGGAATAACCCCTCCACCTCTAACTGTGGTTTATTTAGCTGTGTCTGCGTGTGCTCAGCTGTCCCCTGCAGCCTCGCACGGCCCTGCCTGTGTTCCAGGTACAGCAACGATGTCACCTCGCTGCCCTTCCTGCTGGAGATCCTCACGGTGCTGCCCGAGGAGGTGCACAGCCGATCCCTGCGCATCGGAGCCAACCGCCGCACGGAAATCATAGAGGATCTGGCCTATTATTCCAGCACAGTCATCTCCCTGCTGGTAAGAGATGTGACACCCACGGTGACCGAGCGCTCTTAAACCACGGGGCAAGTTCACGCAGTCGTTTGCTCCCGCTCCGTATCCTCAGTGCAGGTTATTCCAGGTCTGGCACCGTCACAAAGCTCTCTGGCAGCTGGCAGGAAGCCTGGATGGAACAAGCTGGTTTTATAGTCCCCTTCCAAACAGATTAATCACAATCACAGTCAGGTTTCTATTGTTGGTGCTGCGCTGAAAATGGAGCTGGTTAAGGGAACTTGATGACTTTCTCGTCCTCTCCGCTGATGCCTCCGGGTGAGGATTGTGTCGCCGATGCCGAGCGTCAGCCCTCAGCTTCCACGCCTGGATGGTTAAATTCAGGAAAACGCTCTTTTGTCAGCCCAATAATTGGCCAGTGCTGAATTTCTGCACAGACTGTGGCACTTCTGGGGTATCTGATGGCTGAGCAAGGAGGTATTTCAGCCCGTTGTGTTCCACACATGACCCTGTGAGCGCAGCGGGGCTTGGAGGCTTGGGTTTCTCTTGCTCTCTCCTCAGGCAGCAGCATGTGTGTGACAAGCTGAGGTTTGTATTTAGCATTTGGCATCGGCCAAACGGCCTTGCTGTGACTGCTCAAATGGGGAGAAAGTAGCCAAATTCCCTGGGCTTTTTTATAGAGGTGTTTCCTCTTTGAGGGAGCACGCAGCTCCCCAGGAACCAGATTAGTTTGGGCCCTAGAACAGGACAAATGTGGGGAGAAGGAAATAAGCCTTGAGGTTTAAACGACCCGTATTTTATGGGTGAATCTGATTCTTGGGGTTCTTCCCTGGCTCTCAATATGCAGTGACTTTGTCCTGCGCTCTGGTAGGACCCCAAAACTCTCGACCCGCGGGGGCGTTGGCAGCACCGCGGTGCCAGGGAGCCCACATCCACCTCTGCCATAGGCTCCGAGCGAGCCCGGGCTTCTCAGCTTCCTCTTAGGCTGTCGGAAAACTCCCTCCTGGGGCCATGCTCCAAAGGGGCCGAGCTCCAAAGGGACCAAGCTCCAAAAGATCCGAGCTCGGAAGAGCCTGAGCTCCAAAAGATCCGAGCTTGGAAGAGCCTGAGCTCCAAAAGGACCGAGCTCAGAAGAGGCCAAGCTTGGAAGGGACTGTGCTCAGAAGGGACCACATTCCAAAGGGACCGAGGGACCGAACTCCAAAAGGACTGAGCTCAGAAGGGGCTCAGCTCCAAAGGGACCGCGCTGCAAAAGGACTGAGCTCCAAAGTTCCACATTCCGAAGGGATCGTGCTCCAAAAGGGACCAAGCCCAGGGACAGCCCAGTCCAGTTCATGCCTGTATGTGGTTACAGCTGCTGGGAACAGAATGGGCCGTCGGTTCCCTGCCCGCTTTCCCAATCCCAGTCCTAATCCCGGTGTCCTCTGCATCCACAAGGCTTTGCTCCCGCTTCCTCCACACCTGCCGGGAGCCTCCATAGCCAGTTCCAGCATTTAAAACCAGCTGTCTGAAGAGCACCACTGAATTGCCCACATAGGATTCGAATGTTAGATCCACTTTGTTGGCTTGCAAAGAGATTTAATTAAAGAAAAAAAGTACAGAAACTGTGATAAAGTTCAAGTTCAACCTCCATATATAAAATATATAAAGTGTATAATTCTAGGGAGATGCAAAGTTGAGATCAGCTTTTCAAAAGAGGATATTTTGGGAGTCTTGTTACTGTCTTGGGAGGGTTTTTTTCCCCTTGTAAAATTACGTGTTGGCTCCTAAGCCCTTTTTCCTTGTCCTGCTGCAGATGACGTGCGTGGAGAAAGCGGGCAACGATGAGAAGATGCTCATCAAAATCTTCCGGTGCTTGGGGAGCTGGTTCAACCTCGGCGTCCTGGATAGCACCTTCATGGCCAACAGCAAGTTACTGTCCCTGCTCTTCGAGGTGCTGGTGAGTATTCCTGCAGCGGGATGGGGCTGCTTTGAAAGGCAGAAGTTTGACTCTTCTGGGCACATTTGGTCACCCGTGATGGAGCAAACGCTGCTTTTTCACACCTCGAGGTGAGTTTCTCCCCATCTTTCCATCGCCATTAGGAGCCGATCAGTCTCTGTCCTGACCAGAGCTGACCAGCAGGTGGGGAAGAGCAGGCTGCCCTTGTCCTAGATCCACACGGATCTGGGAGATTCCCTCCCTTTTTTTATTGTCTTTTTAGACCTTGTGTTTTTTTTTTATCTACTAAGAGAAACTGCATAGCAAAGGTTTTCCTAGCTGGAAATAGAGAAAATCACTTCTGCCTGTGCTGTGAGATTGAAATATTCCAGGAGAGGGGCAGATTTACTGGAGTCCATGGCCCGTGACCTGGGCTGGGAGGACGAGATAGATGGATGGAAAGTATTGGCAGAGCCTTTGGGTGTAAAGGGAAAAAGCACACGGGCCTTTTGGGCTGTTTGTGTGCAGGAAAGAGAACCAGCAGCTCACGCAGAATTATTCTTTCCTGCCCATCTTCTGTTGGGACACAGAGCAGGTGTGGTGAGACCCATCCCCCTTGCTCCTGGAGGGGCATTTGATGCTCCTGAGGTACAATTCCCTGCTTTCCCGGAGCTGTTCCCAACCCCCTGGCCTGGCTCTTCCTGCAGAGCGCATTCCTGCTGAGTGGGGTCCGTGCTGTGCCCGGGAATCACGTGGATTGGGTCACAGGAGCCCTTTGGTTTCCCCTCTGTAACCCTGCTCCCACCTTTATGAGCAGACAGATCACCAAGTAAACAGGATCATAGATTTAGGCTTTTTTTATATCCCCTCTCCTTATTTCTGCAGCAGGAATCACGAGTTGGGGAGCCTGTGTTAAGCGGGCGCTTTGCCAGGCTCCCGTGAGCCAGGCTGTAAAACCTCCGGCTCTACTCGGGGTGTTTCACATTGGGGGAATAAGGAGCATTTCCAGGCGCTGCAGCCAGCGTAGGGGGGGCAGGTTTGCGCTGAGCTTAGGGTTTTGTGGCCTCGAGACAGAGCTTTGCTCTCGGTCCTTTCTGCGAATTAAACCACCTTGCAGAAACCTGAGCCCAAAAACACCTGCAAAATCCTTGTTGTGTGTTGCTTGGAGTAAGTTTGGTGTCGGCCTGGGACTGACAGCTTAGGGGTGACCTCAGCTGCCGAATTTCTGTGGTCTTCATGGAAGGAACTAAATTTGTGTAATATTCCAACCAGTTTTGACCTCCTTTTCACTGAAATGGTGCATTCCCTTCTTTTGGCAGCAGGGAAACAAATTCCTTTGTGACTTCTGACTGTGTCTGGATGTGGAGGAGCCCAGGGAAATGAGGAGGCTGGGAATACTGCACGTTGCAGCAGCAGGGAGAGCAAAGAGGAATTCCCAGAGCAGGAATTCCACTGCTCCCAGCCCTGGGTTATCCGAGTCTTCCTGCACCGTTAATGGGACCCCTTGTTTGCCTCTCCTCATGGTCTGGGTTAAATAAGTGACAAATGTGACACTGGAGGCGGTGCAAGGCACCGATCCACCTTGGTTGGTGCCACCCAGCTTTGGTGCTTTGCCCACCAGCCTTTCTTCTTGCATTGTCCTTACTCCAACTTCCAGGTGCTTTTTTCTTTTATCCTCCTCTGCTTCCCACCCTCGCGTGTATTCCTGAGGCTTAGGGAGCTGCTTTGAGGTCTCTCATGCAAACAAGCACCTAGGCAGGTGCAAAATTCCCCTTCCTTTGTTTCCTCCCTCCTCTTCATCAGTGATTCTCCTCCTCCTCCTCCTCACTATGCCGGTCTTGTCTCCCCCTTAATTGCCCAGGGCTCCGTGGGATCTGTTAAATCTCCGGTTAAATCAGCCTTGCACAATTGCTGTAAAAGTCCCCCCACGGGGACCTGGAATCCACTTGTTCACCCCCGAGCGATGAATATTTCACGCGTGTGTGAAACCTGCTCGCTCAGGGAGGAAAAGAGCAGGAGATTTGGGGCAAATTCCCGCAGGTTTCGCCTGCCCTCGTGTCCCTCCTGCCCCTGCGTGTCCCGTTGCAGAGGGGCAGTTTTGGCCGAGCCGTAGGAATTCCCTTGGGAACAAAAAAAAAAACCAAAGGGATTAAGATCCTCAGGAGCGTGTCGCGCCGCCGTCGCCGGGCTCAGCTCTGCTTCCCGTTTCTTGCAGCAACAAGACAAGACCTCGTCCAACCTGCACGAGGCGGCCTCGGACTGCGTGTGCTCGGCGCTCTACGCCATCGAGAACGTGGAGACCAACCTGCCCCTGGCCCTGCAGCTTTTCCAGGGCGTCCTCACCCTCGAGGCCGCCTACCACATGGCCGTGGCCCGCGAGGACTTGGACAAGTAAGTGGAACTTGTCACCGTGGCCGGGAAGCGAGGGTGGCAAGGAATTACCTGCCACCCTGCTCGCCCGCGGGTGCTTTGGGAGATTCACCACAGATTCCACCACAGATTGCTAAAACACCACAGTTCGCCTGTGAAATTTGGGATTTGCTCAAGAAAAATACGCAAGCAAATGATTTTCTTGGTCCTGGGTGCCACAGCCTGTGCTCCAGGCGCAGGGATGAGCTCCGGCTTTGCCGGAGAGCTGTGGCTCTTGCCATGCCAGGCTGGCTGTGCTTGGTGTGCCCTGCTGTGGGCGATGGCAAGGAAAGTGCCCTGAGGTGCAGCGGGTGCCCTGCCAGCCCTGCAGGTGACAAGGGACCTGCTGCCAGAGGTGACAAGGGACCTGCTGCCTCTGCAGCCTTCTGTCCGCGCCGAGAGGTCCTGGTGGTGTCACCAGCCCCTCGTTCCTCACTCGTAAGAAGTTGCCTTCCTCACAACTTGGTCAAGATACTGCTGTAAAAAAGCGATTGCTCCACATGTGCCAGCTCTTACGAAACACTGCTCTTGTTGGAAACCTGCTGATCTTCAGCCTCAGCTGCTTCTAGGCCAGTTTGGGTCTACCCTGTTTTGCCAACATGGTCTTAACTTGAACAGCTCCTCAGCCGGTGCCCGTTCCATCCTGTATTTACAGGTGGGAAGCAGTCAGCCCTCGGTTTGCTGAGCTGAACGGGTCCTGTTCTGCCTGTCCTTAAGGACAACCTGCTTTCCCTGGTGCTCCCCACAGCTGCTCGCTGTCCTGCTCCCGTTTTGAGGTCATCCCTTGCCAGCCCCTGCCCCGTCGTGGCACCCCGAGGACCTTGATGGCCTCTCATCTTATACCCTTGTGGCTTTAGTGCCTTGGACCTGCCCTGGCTTCATCCATCCACGAGGTGCCGGTGGCTTCCGAAGCTGCAGCTTTCTGCAGAAATGCTGGTTTTTATGAATTGTTCTCTGTGCTATAGAATCCATCCTGTTTTCCTGTTCAGACTCATTCTTCTGCACTGATAATTCCAGGGGAATAGAATTAGCAGTGAAGATCATTCACGTCCTCTGCTCCTTTCCGTGCTACATGGGCAAGGGAGGAGCTCTCTTGCTGGAACTTCCCTCCTTCCAAACTGGTATTTCCCCTTGCAGCCCTTCGTGCTGCTCACAAACTGTTTCCCACACAGCTGGGCATTACCCAGCAGAGGTGATTTCCACATGAGCCCCACGAGCAAATCTTTGCGAGCCCTCCTTTCTTCCAGTTCCCCTCTTCTGCAGCGTTGCGGGTGAGAATTAGGTGGGCCCAGCCTCACTTTGGCATTTGGTTGCATTTAACCCATTTCCTGTGTCCGCGTGTTCCGAAAACGTCATAAAAACATGTGATTGAGGTCGGGCAAGGACCGTCCCTCGCCGCTCTCAAACACGAGTGCAGCACTTGTGGTTTTGTGGCTGGGCTTGGTGCTGTCGCTGAGGGGAACTGCAAGGCAAAGGAGGACAGAACTCCCCAATATTCACCTTTTCTTCAGGGTTTTGCTCGGAGATTTGCAGTGCCCACTTCTGCCGCTCCAGAAATAAGCAGACCATCGTTCTTCTCCATCCGAGAAGCCTCGTGCTCTTGCCATCAACCTTAACTTGTTAGTTACCCCTTTTGAAGCTGCAGATCATAGTAGTGGCTGTTCCTGCTTATCCTTCCAGAGAAAACCCATTAAAAACACAATAGAGTTTATTGAAAACTTGCGAAAACTCAGCTCGCTGTGAGGCAAGTGCAAGTTTATGTTCAAGCAGCATCTCTGGGGCTTTGTGAAACACCCGCAAGGTGTCACCTGCAGGGACTGCGAGGACAGGGCACGATTAATAGTTCTCCAGCCCGGATTTGGGGAGATGTCTCCCCTAAATCCATCCAGGTGACAGCACTGGAGGCACTGACCGCATCTGATCCCTGGAGCTGCACAGCTGTGGGAAAGGGGAAGCCTTTGGGGTGGAAAACCTCAAGTTTTGCGTCTCCAAGAGGCTCTTGTCCTTGTCCTAACACACGTGGCTAGAGCAGGGCTGTCCCTCCGCTCCTTGCAGCTGCGAGGCCGTGTCCACACGTGGCTTCTTCTCACCCACTAGCAGGGGAACGGAGTCGTGGAATCATCACGGGTGGAAAAGACCCGCCAGACCCTCCAGTGACAGGACAGTGGGGACAGGTTGAAGCCCAGGCAGCTCCATGTGGCCACTTGTTTGGTGGGAGGACGTTCTCCCAAGCTCCAGACGTGCCGGCTGTTCATCAATGCCTGTCCTCTGGTTTTGGACCTCCTGGAATGATTAACCAGAGCAAAGGCTGGAGGATTTTGTTGCGCTTCAGCTGCTACCATGATTCTTGGCTTGTCTCGAGCTGTGCTTTCCTGCGGCCCTGTCCCTGCTGTGTGCAGTGGGGCGTCCGGGATCTATTTTTAAAGCAGATTTGCCTTTTAGTCATGTGAAACTTTGCACCTTCCCGGTGCTGAATTCGACCCTGTTGTTTTGCGAGCAGCCGTCGTGGGCCGGGCTGCTCGCTGCTGCGGTTTTGGGGGTGTCTTCTTAGATATTAGGAAATTCGGTCAAACTTGTGTCTTGGAAACCAGCACTTTCTCCTCCTCCTCCTCCTGCACCAAGCCAAGTTTCTCCAGCTAACAGTGTCTCACAGTCACTTTACCAACCCCGATGGCAAAAAGCAGAAGTAGGAGCTGATATCTCCCTCCCCTCCCCACGAGCCGTCGAGGAGTCCCGTGTAAAATATGATATGTGGAATATGGTTGTGGAATATTGGGTGTGTCTCCTCTCTTGTCCAGGGTGCTCAACTACTGCCGCGTTTTCACGGAGCTCTGCGAGACCTTCCTGGATAAGATCGTGTGCACGCCGGGCCAGGGCCTGGGCGACCTGCGCACGCTGGAGCTGCTGCTCATCTGCGCCGGCCACCCGCAGTACGAGGTGAGCGGGGCGCCTTCGTTTCACATTAAAGATTAAATTTAAAGACTTAAATTTCATTGGAAGATTTAAGATGAATCTCTCCCTTTCGTTCCCTGCGTTGCTGGCCGCACAAAGTGGTGACTGACGGGAGCGGTTTCCTGCTGTGGGTTCCTCTTTCTGCTCCCCGGGCACGCCGGGGAGGGACACGGTCCCCGAGGGGGTGGACGGTCCTAAAGTCCCTCCAGGACCGTGAGCTCAGGGTTAAGCTGAGCATAGGGGCTGCTCCGGTGCAGCCGCAGAGCTGGGCAGAGCCCCTGCAGGACCGTGAGCTCAGGGTTAAGCTGAGCGTAGGGGCTGCTCCGGCGCAGCCGCAGAGCTGGGCAGATGAGTGCGTGGTTCAGGTCAGGATTAAGGGTAACAGTTTGACCAATTTCACGTGAAATGAGGTGATTTTGACTTGGCGTCTGAAGCAAAGGCCTCTCCACAGGCTCCAGTGCCGCTTTGGCTTTGCTCTTGGGGGCCGGTGACAGCTTTCCAAGCTGATGCTTTGAACTGAAACCCCCGTTAAGTGACGAGGGGCAGGGGACACAGGGGGACACCCGCGGAGCTCCGGGGGTGACGGCGCCCTGTTTCCCAACCAGGTGGTGGAAATTTCCTTCAACTTCTGGTACCGCCTCGGGGAGCACCTGTACAAGACGGACGACGCCGTCATCCACAGCATCTTCAAGGCCTACATCCAGCGGCTGCTGCACGCGCTGGCCCGCCACTGCCAGCTCGACGCCGACCACGTACGGCCGCGCCGCCTTCCTCCCCTCGCCCGCGCCCCTCATCCTCCTCTCTGCGGCCGCGGGGCTCCGCTGGCAGCGCTTGTGCAGCTGCAGGGGCTGCAGAGAGGCAACCGAGGGCAATTAAGATCAAACCTCTCTTCATTAAGGCAGTTCCAAACTGCCAAAACTCCCTTCCAAACTCCCCAAAGTCCCTGGGATTTGGGGAGCTGCTGGGTCCCCTGCTTGGCAGCATTTGTGCTTGCAGCCGCAGCGTTGTCACCTCCTGCTTGGTGGCTGCAGCGTTGGGATGCTCCTTCCATCCCCGCTGTGTTCTGCATCCCCTCGCTTGCCATCCCTTCATCCGGCACAGCGGGAAGGCGCAGCGTGTGCCCGTGTTGTTGGCACCCCTTGTGCCTTGCTGGCCGTCACGTCCCCTTCAACAGTCTGAGCTGGGCAGGACGGGTGTCCAGCGGTCGCTTCTCGTGTCCTGGCTGGGGGGAAATGGGAGCCTGGGGTCTCTGTGCCGCCGTTTGGAGCTTTCCCCATGTCTGTTCCAGGAGGGCGTCCCGGAGGAGACCGATGACTTCGGGGAGTTCCGCATGCGCGTCTCCGACCTGGTCAAAGACCTCATCTTCCTCGTGGGATCGGTGGAGTGTTTCGCTCAGGTGGGTTTGCGGGAGCTGCCCGCGGTGCCCACGGCCCTGGCACGTGTCCCCTGCCGGAACCACGGAGCTCCTTGTGGAAGGGGAGAGCTCCAAGGAGGCCGGGCCTGAGCTGGGCCCTCTCAGGGGAGGTAGGCGAGCAGGTGGCGCTGGTTTGGGTGGAATTACCCATTTTGCAGCTTCTCAGCGAGCAGTTCTCCTCCTCGCAGCTTTACGCGACTCTGAAGGACGGGAACCCGCCGTGGGAGGTGACGGAAGCCGTCCTCTTCATCATGGCCTCCATAGCCAAGAGCGTGGACCAGTGAGTAGCGGCCGCGCGGGGAACTGCTGCCCTTCGCTTGGCCCGGGACGCGGAACAGGCCCGGGACACGGAACGGGCCCGGGACACGGAACGGGCCCGGGATTCCTGCGGGCACCCGCTGTCCTGGGCAGCAAGCGGGATTCACGTGTGAGAAGGGGAGGTTCTGGTGCCAACCGGGTGTGAGAGGGCAGGTGGAGCTGCTCAGTGAGCGGAGCGGGGATGCGCCCCACGGAGCGGGGATGCACCCCACGGAGCGGGATTTGCTCCGTGACTCCCAGTGGGAGCTGCCTCCCATGCTGGGACCAGGCCCCTCCGCTCACTGGAGGACTCACTAGCCGGGATATGGGTTAGCCAGGATTGCCCATGTGGTTTCTGCACCACTGGCTCCTGGAGGCGCTGGGATCCCTCGGCTCCGGAACGGCGACGGGCTGCGGCCGGCTCCGCAACTCAGCATCCGCATCCCAGGGGCTCTTCCCTGGGGAAGAGGGTGTCACGCGGCTGCGCTTGGCCCGCAGGGAGAACAACCCGACGCTGGTGGAGGTGCTGGAAGGGGTGGTGCGGCTGCCCGAGACGGTGCACACGGCCGTGCGCTACACCAGCATCGAGCTGGTGGGCGAGATGAGCGAGGTGGTGGACAGGAACCCCCAGTTCCTAGGTGAGCCGCGGCGGGAGCGTCACCGGCACCGGGACGCCCCGGTGGGACCCCTGGGGGCCTCACCGCGGCCTCCCCGCGCAGACCCCGTGCTGGGCTACCTGATGAAGGGGCTGTGCGACCGGCGGCTCGCCTCGGCCGCCGCCAAGGCCATCCACAACATCTGCTCCGTGTGCCGCGACCACATGGCGCAGCACTTCCACGGGCTGCTCGACATCGCCCGCTCCCTCGACTCCTTCGCGCTCTCGCCCGAGGCCGCCGTGGGGCTCCTCAAAGGTGCCCGTGGGGGGGCTGTGAGGCCGGGGAGCTTTGCAGGCCGCTCCGGTGCCCCTTGGGATGCTCCGGGTTCCGGGAACCTTGGCAGGATTCGTGGCCCAAGGGGCGCCGCGGTGGCGCTGCCCCCTCAGCCGCGTTGGCTGCTCCAAGTGCAGGGTAAAGGGCCAGGGTTTGGGGTTGGGCAGAGGCCCTGGTCCAAGGAGGCCGCTTCCCAGCAAGGCCCTGGTACAGGGACTGTCCTTGGGCAGCTCCGGGTGCCCGGGGACAGTGGCCGGGAGCCCCGTCCGGGACGTTCTGCTCCTCATCCGGAGGAACCGGAGCGGCCCGCACGCTGCGCACCCAGCCCTGCCCGTGCCCTCGGCCTCCCGAGTCACCAGTTCGGGCTGTGATTTAACTGCACAGGCAGGGCCAGGCTGTGATAAGGGGCGAGAAACACATTTTGGGGACAGTTTGGGGCGTTTTGGGGCACTTTGCAGCAGTTTGGGGCGTTTAGGGGCACATTTGGGGCATTTGGGGGCACATTTTGGGGTGTTTGGAGGTATTTGAGGGCACATTTTGGGGTGTTTGGGGGCATTTGGAGGCACGTTTTGGGGTGCTTTGGGTTATTTGGGGGCATTTTGGGGTGTTTTGGGGCGAGCCGTGCTGGTGTATGGGGCTGCCCGTCACGCCGCTCGCGCTGCAGGGACGGCGCTGGTCCTCGCCCGGCTGCCCCTGGAGAAGATCGCCGAGTGTCTCAGCGAGCTCTGCGCCGTCCAGGTCATGGCGCTGAAGAAGGTGGGTGCCCATCCCATCCCATCCCATCCCATCCCATCCCATCCCATCCCATCCCATTCCCTGGGGCTGGAGGAGCTCCGTGGTTTTGTGCCGTGGAGGAGGACGTCCCGGTGCTTGGGGGCTTTTTGGGGTCCTGTCCCGCTGCGGGGCGGCGGGAGGCTGGATCTGGGGGAAGGGAGCGGCGCATCCCGCACTGCCCGCATCCCGGGAATGTCGGGCCGAGCGGTGGCTCCTGTCGCGCAGCTGCTGTCGCAGGAGCCGAGCAACGGGCTCTCCGCGGACCCCACGGTGCCCCTCGACCGCCTCGCCGTCATCTTCAGGTGAGGAGGCCGGGACGGAGGCCACGGGGCCGCCCCCCGCGACGGGCAGGAGGGGCTTGAGCCCCCCCAAAATGAGCGTGGAGGAGCCCCGCGCGCTTAACGGGGCCTCTCCGCAGACACACGAACCCCATCGTGGAGAACGGGCAGATCCACCCGTGCCAAAAAGTGATCCAGGAGGTGAGTGGGCGGCGATGGGGCCGGCGCGGTGTCCCCGGTGTCCCCGGCGCGGGGCTCAGCGCCGTGCCCGTCCCGCCGCCACCGCGCAGATCTGGCCCGTGCTCTCGGAGACGCTCAACAAGCACAGCGCCGACAACCGCATCGTGGAGCGCTGCTGCCGCTGCCTGCGCTTCGCCGTGCGCTGCGTGGGCAAGGGCTCGGCCGCGCTGCTCCAGCCGCTCGTCACGCAGGTGGGGCCGCGCGGGACCGGGCACGCGCCACCCGGGGCAGGAGCGGGGCAGGGCGTGGGGGTGGCCAAGGGTGGCAGTGGCGAGGGGTGGCAATGGTAAAAGGTGGTGGTGGCACTGGGTGGCACAGGGTGGCAATGGCAGAGGTTAGTGGTGGCCAAGGGTGGCAGTGGCAGAGAGTGGCAATGGGAGAGGGTGGTGGTGGCACTGGGTGGCACAGGGTGGCAATGGCAGGGGGTGGTGGTGGCCAAGGGTGGCAATGGAAGGAGATGGCAATGGTAGAGGGTGGCGGTGGCAGAGGGTGGCAATGGTAGAGGGTGGCGGTGGCCAAGGGTGACAGTGGCATGGGGTGGTAGTGATGGGGTGCCAGTGGTCGGGTGCTGGTGACAGAGGGTGGCGGTGGCAGAGGATGGCAGAGGATGATGGCAGGGGGTGACGGGGTGACAGTGGCAGAGGGTGGCAATGACAGGGGGTGATGGTGACAGGGTGGCAGTGCCAGGGTGATGGTGGCAGAAGGTGGCAGTGACAGGGGGTGGCCTGTGCCCGCAGATGGTGAGCGTGTACCGGGCGCACCAGCACTCCTGCTTCCTCTACCTGGGCAGCATCCTGGTGGACGAGTACGGCATGGAGGGCGGCTGCCGGCAGGGCCTGCTCGACATGCTGCAGGTGGCCACGGGGACACGGGGACGGGGTGGGGACACGGGGACGGGGTGCATGGAGACACCTCCCGTTGTGGGTGGCACTGCCGGGGTGGCCTCCCTGGGCCCGTGTCCCAGCTGTGCCAGGGGCACGAGTGACACGTGTCCTCCTGTCCCACGTGTCCTCCTGTCCCACGTGTCCTCCTGTCCCACGTGGCCTCCTCTCCTGTGCAGCCTCTCCCCTGTGCAGCCTCCTTTCCCTGCACAGCCTCCTCTCCCGCGCAGCCTCCTCCGGAGCGCCGTGGCGGTGCCGTGGGAGGCTCACGGGCGCCGTGTCGCCCGCAGGCTCTCTGCATCCCCACCTTCCAGCTGCTGGAGCAGCCCAGCGGCCTCCAGAACCACCCCGACACCGTCGACGACCTCTTCCGCCTGGCGACGAGGTGCGGGGCGGCAGCGGGGACGGCGGCGTCGGCGGCATCGCGGGCCCCTCGCGGCCCGGGCGCCGCCGCAGCGTGTCCTGCGCCCCGTGCAGGTTCATCCAGCGCAGCCCCGTGACGCTGCTGCGCAGCCAGGTGATGATCCCCATCCTGCAATGGGCCATCGCGGCCACCACGCTCGACCACCGCGACGCCAACTGCAGCGTCATGAAGTTCCTGCGCGACCTCATCCACACCGGCGTGGCCAACGACGTGAGTGGAGGCCGCGGGCCTCCCCAGCCCCTTTATCCAGCGGGAGGCTGGAGGGAGGAAGGGCCGAGCTCTTGTGGGTGGTGGCCAGTGGCGGCCAAGGGGCCGTGGGGCCAAGCTGCAGCGCAGGCAGCTCCACGTGGCCGTGAGGAAGAGCTGGTTTGGTGGGAGGGTGCCCGAGCCCTGGCCCAGGCTGCCCAGGGAGGCTGCGGAGGCTCCTGCTCTGCAGATCTGCCAGTGCGCCGGGATGCGCCCGGGTGCCCCGTGCTCTGGGTGTCCCTGCTGGAGCAGGGGCTGCACTGGGGGAGCCCTGGGGGTCCCTTCCAGCCTCGGCCATCCTGGGATCCAGCTCTCGCGGCCCCGGGAACAGTGCGTGCTCGGAGCCTGTGGGAGGAGCGGGGCTGCAGGAGGAACAGCCCGGCACGCAGGCCAGCTCCAGCCGCAGGATGCCCATGAGCGCGGCACTGCTGGGAGCCCGAGCACCAGGACAGGGCTCGTCCCGTCCCACAGCTCCACACCCCGTGAGCTCCTCATGCTCCCAGAGCCACGCGGCGCCGCGCGCCTGCCCCACGTCACACAGCTCCGAGACACGGCCACTCGCCTGCTCACGGGAGGCCACAACAGCCCGACCGACCCGGCGGCCCCACTGCTGACCACCAGCTCGTAGCAGCCACGACTGAAAACAGCAGCTTTTCAGGCAAAAACCCTGCCCTTGGATGTCAGCACAGTGTTTAACATGAACTCCTGCTGGTGCAATCACACAGTGCTTCGCTGCCCACAACAGGTCCAGAGGCAGCTGTTGAGCAGGGGACACGCTACAGGACCGTCCCCGTCCGTGTGTGGGACAGTCAATCCCTCCTAGGGACACGGGCTCACGGAGCCCAGCACAGTCACAGCGGGATGAAAAAGCCCCAAAAGAGGATTCCGCGGCAGCGGACACCAGTTCCCTCCAACTGCATTTGGGACCCACGTCGCTACTGCAGACAAGAGGCACGAAGCCCAGGGCCTAGCAGGCATTTCAGCTTGAATAGCTGCCGCTGGCAGGAGCGTGAAAACGAGTCACGCACGTTCTGCTGCAACCTGTCTCTGTTGGGAAGCTCCTGCTGCTCAGACGCAGTCTAAGCGCAGCAGGAGGCGGGTTCACACAGCCAGGCGTGCAGCCACGGGCGGCGGAGCCGAGGCCGCGGCCCCGCAGCCTCCTTTCTCACCCCCACCCACAACGTTCAACCAGGGCACAACTACAGGAGCGGCGCCCGAGCTCGGGGACGGGCAGATGCTCGATGCTGTACCTGCTACAACAGCACCTCGGCGGCAGAGCTTCCCCGCAGCACTTAGCTCCGCACTGCTCTGCGGGACAGCGCACAACGCACACACGGCGGCCTCAGGCCCGGGGCCGCGGGAGCCACCGCGCCGCGACCGGGCCACCCGCCGCCTCTCAGCTGCGCCTCGCCGTCCCGCTCGCTCCGAGGCGCTGCGGACCGAGCGGGTTCTGCCCTGCTGTCCGCCGGACGGGTCCTGCGGAGCTGCCAGGTCCTCCCGCACCCCGCACAGCCCCAGGACGCCGGGCCATGCCGGGATGTCGCCGCGCTCCCCGCGGCCAAACCAAGCGCAGGGAGCGCGCGGGGAGGTGCGGGAGGGCGGCGGGGGCAGCGGCCGCGCGGGGGGCGCCCGGCGGACCGGGCCCGGCCCGCGCCGCCTCCCGGGGCCCCGCGCCCGGCGGGACC
>JAVCKT010055987.1:0-16440 GCA_032273925.1 Rhynchotus rufescens
CCCTCGGGGGCGTGGCCGGGTGACGTGCGCGCGGGCGGGGCGGGGGAGCGGGGCGGGTTTGGGGGTTCCGGCCCCCCGTTAACGGCTCCCTGTAGAGGCGCCCCCGGGGGCTCTGCTCCCATGGCCTAGGCCCGCGGCCCCGTGCGAGCAGCCCGGCGGGACCGAGTGCGGCGGCGGCGGCGCTCCGGCTGGCTGCAGGCCGCTCGCAGCCATGGCCGAGCTGCGCGGTGAGCCCGCGGCGCGGGGACGGGGACGGGGCGCGCCGGGAACGGGGCCAGCACCGCCGCGGGGATGGGGACCCGCATGGGCACTGCGGCAGGCCGGGCCTGCCTTGGGAGCGCGGGGGGAGAGGGGAAGCGTCGGGAGGCCAGGTCAACCCCGGCGGTCGGGAGGCCAGGTCAACCCCGGAGATCGGGAGGCCAGGTCAACCCCGGGGATTGGGAGGCCAGGTCAACCCCCGGGGGCCGGGAGGCCAGGTCAACCCCCGGGGGCCGGGAGGCCAGGTCAACCCCGGGGGCCGGGAGGCCAGGTCAACCCCGGGGGCCGGGAGGCCAGGTCAACCCTGGAGATCGGGAGGCCAGGTCAACCCCCGGCGGTCGGGAGGCCAGGTCAACCCCGGGGATCGGGAGGCCAGGTCAACCCCCGGCGGTCGGGAGGCCAGGTCAACCCCGGCGGTCGGGAGGCCAGGTCAACCCCGGGGATTGGGAGGCCAGGTCAACCCCGGGGATTGGGAGGCCAGGTCAACCCTGGGGATCGGGAGGCCAGGTCAACCCCGGGAATCGGGCGGCCAGGTCAACCCTTGCGGGGCGGGCGCCCTTGGAGGAGCAGGTCAACCCCGGGGATGGGGACGAGGCGTGGGGGACCTTTGCATGCTGGCATCACCACCTGCGTGTGCGGGCAGCCCCTCCTGAAATCCCGAGGTCGTGGTTCCTGAAAGTTGGGTGCTGCCCAAATTGCTCCTGCGTGCGGGGTCCGGGCGGGTGTCTGTTGGGATGCAGTGGGACACTGCAGAGTGATGGGCTGCTTTGCTGTCCCCGCGTGATGTGTCACCCCTCTGTGTAGTGTTCCCGCTGGCTGGCGTGATGCAGAGCTATGCTTGGGGCAAGCTGGGCCTGGAGAGCGAGGTGGCCAAGCTGGTGGCCAGCAGTGACCCCCTGGTCCACATTGAGCCCGACCGGCCCTATGCCGAGGTGAGTGCCCACTTCTTCCTCGGTGCTGTGTGGTGCTAGGGCTGAGAAGGGATGTGGGACCTCGCGCACACCTTGGTGGGATGTGGAGTATCAGCGTGGTGGGGGAGCAGCCTCATCCCAGCATGGCCTGTCCTGGCTCCAGGACCCATCCCCTGATCTTGGAGGAGCCCAGGGTGGGTGACAGGAGAGAGGAACAGGCTGTGACTCAGCCTCAAGGCTCAGGCAAGGCGAGCGGTTCCCTTGGCTGTATTGATTGCATGCAGGGCCAAACGACTTTGAGAAAAGCCAGTCATGCCAGGCATTCCCCATGTGTGACGGTGACGCGTCCCTGGTGCTGATGGCACCATCGCTTCTGTTCCTCACCAGCTCTGGATGGGCGCCCACCCCAAGGGTGACGCCATGATCCGGGACAACCGCGTTGGTCAGCAGACCTTGAGTCAATGGATTGCCGATAACCCCAGCTGCCTGGGCGCCAAGGTCAAGGACACCTTTGGCGGCCGCCTGCCCTTCCTCTTCAAGGTGCTCTCGGTCAACACGGCCCTCTCCATCCAGGCGCATCCCAACAAGGTAGGAGGAGGCTCCCAGCATGGCTGATGGGGTCAGGCACATGGTCCCACCTGAGCCCACCTGGTTCCTGTCCCCCTTCGCAGGAGCTGGCCGCCAAGCTGCACGCCCAGTTCCCTGAGCACTACCCAGACGCCAACCACAAGCCTGAGATGGCCATCGCTCTGACTCCCTTCGAGGGGCTCTGCGGCTTCCGGCCCGTCGAGGAGATTGTGTCCTTCCTCCAGAGTAAGGGACAGAGACTCGGGGTGACGGGGCACCTTGGGAGCACCACGATGGGGCAGGGGGCTCTGCGGTCAAAAGGACAAGGGGCTCATGCTGGCACTCACCATCCCCTCAGGTGTCCCTGAGCTCCGGGCGCTGATCGGTGATGTGGCTGCAGAGCAGCTGGAGCGCAGCGTCAGCAACGACCCCCGCGGTGTGTCTGCCGCCCTGCGTGTCTGCTTCACCCGCGTGATGAAGAGCGAGAAGAAGTTCTTTGTGGACCAGCTCAACATGCTGGTGAAGAGGATTTCCCAGGAAGGTCAGTTCTCTCCCTGGTGCTGAGCGTGGCCCCAGACTCACATCCTCCCACCCTAGAGGAAGGAGCGCCCCGGCCAGTGCCCAGCTTGGCATGGGCTGTGTGGGGACATGGCTCCTGAAGCACCTGTCTGTCCTTGCTCTCTTCTCTTGGCTGCCTGCCTGACTGGGACTGTAGAGTCTGGAGCCTCTCTGGTGCCTGGAGTTGTCAGACTGTAGCAGATGTAGCTCTGCTTGCCAGCTGCTGGTCTGCAGGGATATCCAGGCTGTCGAGATGGGTGTTGGGAAGGGTCTGTGGGAATGAGGATGGAGTACTTGGAAGCAGATGACAATGCTTCAGGAGTGCTCCTGGTCCCCAGAGCTCTTCTCTGAACCAGGCTCTGGCCTGGGAATAACGCTAGAGCTTGCAACTGACACCGTTGGTCTCCAGTGCTCCTGCTTCAAGAATTACCCAGCTAAAATCAGCAGGAAGGAGCTGCCAGCTAAGGCTGGAGAGTGGCTTCTGTATTTATAGGCACGGAATAAAGGGGAAAGTGTACACAGAATTCCTTCTGCGCCCTCGGAGGCCGGCTGGACGTGGGTGGCATATTAACCCCTCCGGCTCTGCTTGTTGGTGCTCACCGCAATAGTTGCCCGCAAGCACTTGCTGCACGTGTGCTCTGCTTCCTTGGCCAAGATGGGCTCCAGGGAAGGCTGCCTGGCCCAGGGGTGTGTTTAGGACAGAGGGGACACAGGGAGCCCTGGATCCCTGCAGGACACTCCAGCATAAGAGAGCTGTGATTTCAAGGTGCCACTCAGCTGTGTTTGCTCTCCCTGCTGCAGCTGCTGAAGGGAAGGATGTGTCGGGGAGCAACGGAGACCTGCTGCTGCGGCTGCACTCCCAGTACCCAGGGGACATCGGCTGCTTCACTATTTACTTCCTTAACCTGGTGAAGCTAGAGCCGGGGGAGGCAATGTTCCTGGGAGCCAACGAGCCACACGCCTACCTGCATGGAGGTGAGCTTGGGTGGTGATATGCCCCTGCGCTTGGAATGGGCATGTCCAAGCCTGGAACACAGTGGAATCAAAGTAGAATCCATGTTGCTTGCCAGGTTGTGCTGTCAGTCTTGGGTTTGCAGGGGGAGAGCCACAGTATCCATGGCATCCTGCACAGTTGTGTAGCATTGCATCCTCCTAGGATATGCCAGAGCGGGAGGGCTCCTGGGTAGGCTGACACGGAGCTCTCTCTCCTGCAGACTGTGTTGAGTTGATGGCATGCTCAGACAACACTGTGCGAGCTGGACTCACCTCCAAGTTCATCGACGTGCTCACCTTGTGCGAGATGCTCAACTATACACCAGCACCCAGCAGCTCCAAGATCTTCCCTGCCACTCAGAGCCCGCTCGATCCAAGTGTCTACCTCTACGACCCGCCTGTGCCAGACTTCACGCTCATGAGGATAGAGGTGAGAGGCGAAGGGGCTCTGCCACGAGCTGAATCGTGGTTTGGGGGATTCGAGGAGTGGTGCTGCAGGCTGATGTGTGCAGGAAGGAGCACACGTGGTGAAAGGGAAGCTTGCTGGAAAGTTGCATCCTTCCCAGCCAGGCTGAGAATGGCCTGGATGCAGCAAGAGGAGACCACAGGGTGGGAATGAGGAAAACTCTTCCCATTTCTCAGAAGGGCAGAAAAGCTGCCGGAGGATTGGCATGCCACAGCGGCTGTTCTTCTTGCAGATTCCTTCCTCTATCAAGCTGTACCTTGTCTCTGCTGTGGACTCTGCTAGCATCTTGCTGGTGATCCAAGGAACTGCAGTAGGTACCTCCACAGCTGCTGCATCTGAAATGACTCTGCACCGTGGTTCCGTGGTGTTCATCTCCGCCAACGAGAGCATCTCCCTCCACCTCTCCTCAACAGAGGGGATGCTGCTCTTCCGGGCCTGCTGCCTCCTCTGAGTGGGCACCCTGGACACCAGCCCTGCAGTGACTCCACTTTAGAGTAGATAGATGCTGGCCTGGGCAAAGTAGGCTTGCCAGGTTGGGTGTTAGCTTGAAAGTTGCCCCTTAATCCCCTATTAAACCCAAAGTATTCCACACTCAAGTTGTAGAAAAAGCAAATTTCACCCTTGCCCTCTGGCTTCTGAATCACCTCCTTGACTTGACTTGGTCCAGGGCAAAGGGGTGAGGAAGAACCTCTCCCTTTGTAGCTTTGTAACCACCTCCCTGAGAGCGTGAGGTGGCAGTGGCCCCTCCACATTGTGCCTCCCAGGGCCAGTACCGACCAGTGCTGCTACTGCTGTACAGCAGGTTTATTTTTTCTTCCCTCTTCTGGGAATGGGGCAGGGAGACCTGAGATACGTGCCCCAGTCCCAAGGGATGTCCTTACCCTGTGCTGGGACGTAGCATCTCTGCTCATCTCACAGGAATGGTGCTGCTTGCCTGTGCAAATGTGACACTGCAGTTTTCTCCAAGGAGAAGGGGGGATGCCATAGGGCTTGGTTAACCCAAATTTCACCAAGAGCGGTGAGGGTGACTGCAGGCAGAGACTTGGCCATTGCGGGGTGTTTACTCCCTCTGTACTACCCATCCCTGCCTCTTACTGACAGTTAATGTGGTAGGGAGTTGGCAATGCGCCTGGGTGCTGGTGTTCTCACCGTGCCTTGGGCCTTGGAGGCAGTCCCAGAAGCTAGGTGGTCCCTTGGGGGAAAGGCAAAGCCCTGCTGCACAGGGAGGCAGGAAGCCGAATGGTGTGGAGCTCCTCAGATGAACGGTGCTATGAATAAAGTGATAACTTTGTTGTGAGTCCTGGGGAAGCATTGTATACTGACCCACGAGAGCTGGGACAAGCCCCTGTGTCCAGTGACTGGAGCGCAGGGGCCCTGACTCCAGCTCCCTGCAGCCCCGCGTGGGCTCGCGAGGTCCTTGGACTCTGCCAAAATGAATGTGCAGAGGGGAGGAGGAGCATTTGAGCAGTGGCAGGCTGGCCCAAGGCAGGGCTGAAGCTGAGCGACCTGCCCTACTTCACCCTCAGCTGTGCTATAAAGTTGCATAGCAGCCTGCACTGCACCAGGACACCAAGGAAAGAGCCAGCCCAGGCCCTGGGCTGGGGGTTCACAGCTTGTGCCCTAGCTCTGTAGGGACTGGAGCAGCTCAAATCAGCTGTGGCTTGAAGCCAACCACTGATTTAACTGCCCACCAGGACCCTTCATTCATGCCAGAGTAATAACACATGCTCTGAGTAACAAGATCCAGTTTATTAAGTGCTTCCTTCAGCAAGAAATATACCAAAAAAAAATCAGTCCTCTAGACAAATATTTAAACAAGGTTTCTTTGTATGAATGTGATTGTCCTTAATATAGTACAGCTGGATCATGATTTAAGGCAGCTTATAAACTCAGATCAACTCCCTAGACTGTTCCTGCTCCAAAATCACACAGAAAATGACTGAGCTGGGCACAGCTGACAGTGAGAGGTGCTGCTGCCTGCACTGGATCCCTCCTCCTGCCTTGGGAGCTCCCTAGCATTAAAGCAGGTTTGGAAAGAATGGGAAAGAGCTGGGAGCTAAAACCAGAATGACCAGGAAGCTGACTCTTCCCACCCTGGAGAGCGGAGATTAAGGTCCTGAGGTCTAACACAAGGTGAGCACAATGTTTTTCAGCTCCCTGTTTCAGTAAAGCAAAGGCAAGGCAAAGGTCAAATACAAAAGAATCAGACCCCAAAACACACATCCTACTCACAAGCTGCATGGCTCCATTAAAATAATTCCTCTGCACCAATATGAAAGCATCCTTTGTAAGCCCTTGCCCTGGTGCCAAATTAGCACGCTGACCCCAATGTGCTTCTCCTTACGGTAAAAGAGCAGATTTCTACGTGGAAAACCCAAATCTGTGATAGTTTTTCACGCAGCACTGCCGTTCTCTGCCTCCAGTGTGTTGCCCTGCAAGAGGGCTGCCCTGGAAGGAAGGGAATGCAAAGGAGAAATTCAAGCTGTGCTAGGGCTGCAGCTGGGAAGGAGCCCAAGGGGAAAAAATATAAACCACTTCATAAATACAGTGCGTGGAGCCCATCAGACGAGGAGAGGAGCACCAACAGCATATGGTGTCATGTGCCAGGCGGGCTGTCAGCAGCAGGACACCCTGCTCCTGAGTCATTTGCTTATGCTCAGGACACGGCCCTTGCAGCATTACCACAAAGGCCCCACTCACTGTCTCTGCTCCACATCCTTCTGCCGTCCTCAGATCCATGACCACCAATGGCAGCGATACAGGCGGACAAGTGTTCCCTGCGACAGATACGCAGACCTGGGGGCTACAGCCTACAGTTGCTAATGACAACGAAACAGGTCTGCGGAGATATTGCACAGCTTCATCCCTTTCTGCAAGTATCTAATAAGAAAGAAAATGCACATACTCCAGCCCAAAGCAGATAGGCTTTGGGGTCACCCCTGGTCACCCTCCGGCACAGCAAATACCTTCTACAAAAAATAACTGCTCATGTCTGAGGGACAACCAGGCCAAGAAGAGCCACCCTGACAGCAGCAATCTTTGGTTCAGCATGTCCAGCCTTTGGGAAAGCCACCAGCACTTACACACAGCATTAAGTGCATTAATTAAGCAGCTCTCCTGCAGCAGCACTTCCCAAGCACTCTGACCTCTGTGCTTTGACCTCATGCAGCTGGGGGGAGAGGTAACTGCTGAGCATAAGATAAATAAATAGAAAAGGTTTCTTCAGTCCCCTCCACAGAAAAGGGAAAGGCTAGTGCCTGACCTAATAACTGAGTTCCTTAAGCCTCCATCTCCAGAGCTGATGTGGGGCACCTGCATAACAGCAGTTCACCCCCACCATGAGCACAAGCAGCAGGCCGCCTACTACTGTTTCTTTTTTGCTCCCCACCTCAACTACGAGCTTCTCACGCCTGGCAAAAGTGTCATGCAGGCAGGCTAGACATTGCTGTGCAATCTCTGCTATATTGCTAAGGTGTAACAAAAAGTTTGGGGTTGGTCAGTTGCTGCTGCTCCCCAAGAGCAGCAGCGCAGCAGTGTAGCAGCATCCAGTTTTTGAGTCACTGTCCCAGTGTGGGACACTGACACTCACAAACACCCCAAGGGACAAAGAAGGAAGTGCTGGCTCATGACCTGTTCTGCTCAGCCCAACCAGGCAGCACCTACTGGATCACACAGGACAGAGAGTCTCCAAAGCAACACGGGCAAGAAGAGGAGGCAACAGGTTTAGGGGGAATGAGATCCAGGTCTTCATCATCCGGGACCTCATCTAGATGGTAGCCATCCTGCAGCAGCTGCCGGCTCAGATCCTGGTTTACCTGCTGGGAAAGGACAGAAGAGATAGAGCTGTAGAAACATGTACGGAAAGCAGCAAAATGTGACTCAAAGCACTCGTCAGTGTAGGGGAAACTTTCCGTGTGCTGCACAATGCCTGCCCAGCACTCCCAGACTGGCACCTGTCCGTCAGTGTCACTTGCATTCTCATCAGTGGGTCTGGGGCAGGACAGAGACACTCGCACATGACAGCGCGGGGGAGAAGAGGGGAGGAAACCGGAGCACCAGCTGCCAGAGTGGAGGGACTGAGCAGAGCCATAGGCCAACAGATTTTACATAAGTCCATGCGACCTCAAAAACTAGCTGGGTTATTACAGCAATCAAAAGCAGGCTCGTAACCTCCAGAAGTCTGCAAGCCTCTGAGTGAAAGCAAAAGAACAGTTAAAATTCGCCTCCCAAGGCTAATCCCATGCACTCCTACAGAGGCAAGACTGCTAATAAATAAATAAATAAATAAATAAATAAATAAATAAATAAATAAGAACAGTGTTCTCCCTTCAGGGCTGCTCCCAGCAGCTTTGCACAAGGAAAAGCACCACGGCTAGAGCAGAGAAGACAAGCAAAAGATCAAAGATCTCTAGCTCCCGGGCTGCAGCACCCTGCACACAGCAGGACTGCAGCTGCAACCCCTTCCTCACAAACCAAGCTCATCAGCTGCAGTGCTTTGGGGGCTGGAAGGAGACAGAGCTTTAGGCACAAAGGATGAAGCACTAACATATAACTGCAAAGTGCAGAAGGGAGCTTCACACGTCTCTTTTTGCTGCCTGAATGTCAAGCAGCAGCAGCAGCAGCAGCTGTTTGCAAAGCAGACTGATGAGCTTCAGCTAACGCTCCAGGCTGGAGGGGACTCACAGAGCAAGAACAGCTCTGGCCAGACAAGGGCCCCTCACTCTTACTGTTAAGACTGTGCCTGAACAGTCTGAACAGTGATAGCTCTGGGTTTATCACTGACATTGCTCTTAGGCACCCAAAACACAGGGGTATCCTAATTCTGCCACGCAGTTGCAGCAAGGAAGCCCATGGGAACCATACGGTGAGATAGGAGTGAAATACCTCAACTTGCCTCAGCGGAAGAGTAGCCAGAGGAACATCTTGATTCCAGCTCCCCGTCACTAAGAGAAGAAGGCAACGGTCAGAGCGAAATGGAGGTTTGTAGTGTGTAACTCGCTGCTGCACCGGCTCCCGGAGCACAGGGCTACGTGTGGGCTTGGCAGGGAAGCTGCACCTCTGCTTGGATGAGCAGACAAGGGATTCTCCAAACAATGGGAGCTGGCGGCATAATCTCAAAGTATCACAAAGAAAACTCAAGGGCAGTATCCTCTGTTGAATACGGGGCAATGGAAGCATTTCACTACTCACAGCTGTCCAATCCTCTGCACCTTTACAGTCCTTGCACTACAAGTGACACAGCAAATCAATCACATAAAAGGCAAGGGATTTATTTATTTTTTTTTATCTGGAGGTTTACAGATAGCAGCTGCAGACAGCCTGCTTTTCAGGACACACCAGCTCCTTTGACTTAGCAGAGTCTACTCAGCTCCCTTAGTGCCATTTTCTTCAGCAGATTCCAGCACAGAGAAAGGCCACTACATTTTTCAAAGCCATTAATCTCCTGCATGCACAGAATTGCATCAGCAAGCAGCCGGCTTGGATTCAACACGCAATCTGCATCCTGCAAAAACACCCAACCCACAGCACAAGCATGGAATATAGACAGAGCCCTCACCTGTCCGAGTCAAGCGATACCAAGTGTTCGTCAGGCAACTGGCTGAGCGCCGTGTAGCCCTTAAGTTTCACTGGCCTGCAAGAAAAGCAGATAAGTGAGCTTACAACACACCCTTTGCTGTGAAAATGCAGTCACGGACCTGACGGAGCAGGAATCCCTGTGCCAGATGCCAGGCACATCCTTTGCCATCTAAACACTGAGCTATGCTGCCCCTCTAACACACTGTCCAGAGATATCACCAGCTAAGAATTAACTCCATCCTCAAGCTCTCTGCTTAGGCTACCTGCTTAAATCCTTAGCATCTCCAGAACACATGGAACAAATGCAGAGCCTGGTAGAACAATTCCCAAATTCTGCACGTGGGTTGACGCCTGCAGTGCAGCCTTTCTCAGCCTCTTCTGCCCTGCAAATCCTTTACTCTAAACCAGATAGCCTGACATTCAGCACAGTGGAAAGCAGAAGTCTGTGGATCAGGTTACCACCCACATCACAATGGCCAAGCCCAGCAGCAGCCCCAGCCAGTCTCCAGGAACAAGATGTATTTTGCTGGTGCCTCCTTCCCTGAGGCTCAGCCTATCCAGTAGCCAAGGCCAGCCACGAAAACACAACTGTTCCTGGCTTCTGGACTGCCACTCACTGCCCTCTATAAATTGTCAGTGTATCACGCAGGGGCACACACGCTCTTGCTCTATACTCTTTATATATGTTACGAAGGTGATGGGATATGATTAAGGGGAGAGTGCAGAGAGGATGAGGATTGATAGAAAGTTGTCTTTTAGTAAACCCGCGCCTCGCGTCATCCCAATCATAGGACATTTCTGAAACACCTCGTGTTCACGCAGCTAGCAGCAGCCAGGGCCAGGCCAGCGTGCCCTGACCTGGAGGGAATGTGTCCAGCAAGAGACAGATCAGGTCTGAGGGAAAAGGAAGGGAAGAGAAAACAGAATCAGACCTTTTCGCCGCTGCCTTCGGTGGGTGCGAAGCAGTTCCCCCCAGCAGGCCTTGCCTCTGCAGCGCCGCCTTCGCCAGCTCGCGCTGCCGCTCTGCAAAGCGAACAAGGGGTCAGAGCTGCAGCTACTCGCGGATCCCTCGGGCTCCCAGCAGGCACAGATCCAGAGAGGCAACCTCGAGCCTCAGCGCCTGCCCCTATCGCTTTGACAGGGCAAAAGCAGCAGCTGACCTTGCTGCCTGTATGTGTGGACTGTGCACAGCACGGCTGTGCAAACCTAAAGGCGCTAATTCCATCCTAACTCCTTCTGCTCCGACGCTGAGCAAGACCAAACTGCAACTCCATGTGTCAAAGGGGGAGCAATCCAGCTTGGGATCATCTATCCCACTGCCTCTGCTCCCTGCAAGAGCAGAGCACAGTCACCTGCAGAACAAAGCCTGTAAAATCCCAGAGACGTCCACGCTTCCCAGCGGCTGGTGGGAGCGGCAGTGCCTGCCCCGGAGCATAGTCCAGGGCTGGCCCCCAGCCACTGCCACAGCCTAGTTTGGGCGTTTACCAGACCACACAGTGCCGAGAAGTGGGGCTGTTGCATTTATGAGGAGCTGAGCCATCCATCCATCTCCCAACAGCTAGGCATGCAGCGACAGATCAGTCAGTGGATTTGGCTTCCTTTCTCTTCCAAAGGGCAGCCAAAGGCAAGCAATGCTGGGCTGAGCAGTCAAGAGTGAGCCTGAACTTAGCAACACTTCCTTTACAGAGTCCGGGGGCTCTGGCTGAGATTAGTACCAGCTAGCTATGGGGACAGGAGGAAACAGTGTCTGATGGACATTACCACTGAAAGCCCTCGGATTTGCAAATCTTACAGAGTGAACCACTAGACAAGAGGGCAGACACTATCAGGAGGTTTTCAAGATGTTTCTTCTCTGTTAAGGTCACCCTGCTAGATATTCGCGCTCTGAAATGCTTCTCAGGCAATATGAGGAGCCCTAGGCTAGTCAAAGCTCAGAGCCCCTCCCCTGGTAACTTAACAGCACCATTCTGGGGCGAGAATTAGCTGCTGGACAGGCCAGGCAAGACAGCAGGGGGAAACTGCATTTATTCCAACTTATTGGACGCAGAAATTCCAATCCTGTCACAGCTGAAGAACTCGGAAAGCATCTTTCTTTTTTTTCCACCTAAAGAAAAGCATCTGTTTGTAACATCAGAGCAAGAGAAACTTTTCCCTAGGTGCTACATGCAATTACCAAGCGGGGCAACTTCAAGCGTTTCTTTCTTCACAACACAAGCTCTGCAAGGGACAGGGGTAATCAGCAACCGCTTCTACTTAAAAGCAAAGCTTAAGCCCTGACTGAGAAGGAATAAGGCAGCCCATAGAGCAAGTCCCTTGCAATTCAGCACATGCTTTGGGGAACAGCATCTGCCAAGACCCAGGTTCTTTTCCCCAGATGGCCAGGGGAGAACAAGGAGCAGGGCGAGGTCTGTGCTGCAAGGGGTGCACACATGTCCCCAAACCTCCCTGCCGTGGCCCAGACCGTCACTTACGCAGCTTGGCATGAATGGAGGGCTGCTTGCTCATGATGTACGGTCCCCTTTTCTCCACTGCATCTGCCTGCCGGTTCATCCTCTTGCCCTCTGTCCGAAGCAGCTAAAGCGGAAAAGAAGGAACCTTAGCAGCAGGAACAAAGTAAACCAGAGTCGCTCTAAAGAGCACCCAGGCTCAGTTATTCTTCAGCACCCTTAAAATATTCCAACAGTCACCAGGAAAGCTCCCTTTGTGCTGGCTTAAGAGGGTTGGTCGGCTCCTCCAACATGACTGCAGGGCCAGGAGGAGGAATAAGCAGCCTGAATAGGGATTATTTGGGAATATTGATGCTAAATTAAAGATGCACACGGCCACAGCCCATTCCTTTGCAAGCTTGTCTCCAGGAATAGAACACTGGGGAGAAGGGCATGAAAAAGTTTTAACTGTCACCTTATCAACAAGTTAATACGGATATTCTATTTTAATCTGTGGGTTTGGAGCCTTTAGACCTTCTCCGCACACAGGAGGCCATCGTTAAGGCGAAAGCAATGCCCAATAACCACGTTTCAGGGCCTCGGCTGTGAGGAAAAGCCCTCCTCCCCGCCCAAAGCAATGTCCCCACGGGTGTCACCTCACGCCCCACACGGGGGTCCCCCCCAACCCGGAGTGTCCCCCGTGCCGCCTCACCGCCTGGGCCTGGGCCTGGGCCTGGGCCCGCGCCCCGCCCGTCGCCATGGCCGCCCCGCCGCCCCGCCCCGCGCGCGCGCCGCAGCCAATGGGAGCGCGCCCAGCGGCGTGGGGCGGGCGCCGCTGCGCATGCGCAGTGCGCCCCGCGGGCGGCGGCTCCTCCTGAGGCGCCCGGGGGACGCGGCTGAGGCAACGGCCGCGGCCGCCGTCCCGTGTGGGCCGAACGGCCACACTGCGCAGTACCAACGGCCAGTTCTCACTCCCTTGCACACAAATCCGCAAGGATCCAGCTTTCCCTGCTGGCTAGCAGCACCATTAGTCTGGGAAAGCAGCCATCAACTCGGCAGCACTCAGGGCAGGGGATAGTGGTCATTTTGCTCACGGAAAGTGGTCATTTTGCTCACGGAAAGTGGTCATTTTGCTCACGGAAAGTGGTCATTTTGCTCACGGAAAAGTACATTCTGCTTTCTCTTTCTCTTTTCCTACTAAGGGGAACAAATAAAATCACATAGGCCACCGCCATCGCATCAGTCAAAACAGTTTTTCCTTTATTAGGCCCAACTTCACATCACACACATTGTGACTCAATAAAGGAAGAAAAGTTGTTTCAAATAAGGTAATATTTTAACATTTATGTCTCCAGATGACTGTGTACAATCGGACAGCATCAGTAAAACGCACTGGTAAATCCACCTGCAAAAGAACAGAAAAGTCATCGGACAAGCAGCTTTCCACATGGTTTTGTATGGTCACCAATAATTTATTTCTGTTGCTCCATTTTATGCTTGCAAAGTCCAGTTTAACCTCACTCAGCCCCCACACACAGTCACTGCATTCCCAGTACACCAAGACTTCACGTCTCAAGGGAAGAAAAGCAAAGAGACAGAGATGCAGAATTAACTACTATGCACACCCTGACACTTCCTAGATCAATTTTAAGGATAACACACACAGCTTAAAGAGTTTTCTACCAAGACCAAGCTCTGCTCAAAGGGCACTTGAGCTCTGGACATGCTAGAGCTGATTTAATTATTCTATAGGCAAAAAGTCCTTCAATTTAGTTCTGAAACTAAGAAAAAGCCCTGGCACTTTTAACTGCGAGGTAACAAAACTTCAATACTGCTGCATCAATACCATCAATGAGGCCATTTTCTAGCATGAAGTAGTAATTAGTATCTCCCAGTTTTCTAAATTGGCTGGATTGTGACAATAAAATGAAAGCATGTGCCCTTCCAGACAAAATGATTCTCCCATTTGCTAAAAATATTTGCCACTAAAAGCTGATGAGGAGCAAAGGTCTACATACTGCCAAATGAGCACTGCAATATTTGTTGCCTTGGCAATACACAATTTCGCTCTGCACCGATATCTCTAGCAACTGCTATCCAGAAATCTCTAGAAGGCTCAGTATTGCTGCCAGCTTCCCCAACCCCTCAAGCAGCTGCACTACTTATTTTCAAGAATATGTATCCTTTACCAGTTAGGTTTATGCTTTGTCTAGGCCCAGTTCCTCTGGAGTAGAGATTCCCAGTTCACTCAAAGTTGGTCTGAGTTCCTGGATGACATAAGGGTAGATTTCCTTGTGAGGTCCTGCCTTGTCCTAAATAAAAAGAACAGTGTTAACTCGCCAGCAGGTTGTGGTCACATCCAGGTCCATTATATCTCACACATGCTTACAGTCAAGATGTGTGCTCACATTATCTCTGCATGTCAAATAAACAAGATCTTCATATATCTGCACGAGAAAGTTCTCCTATCCATCAATCACAGCTATGAAGCACCCCAAATCATGCTTAATTCCCAGTTGAGAGGATTTCCAGAGTATTAATAACATTTCTTGCTTTTCTCTTTCTCTTGCTTAACATTAGGCTGGTGTGTTACAACCCACAGAACTAAAGAAGTAGTTGCTTTAAGGAAGGAGGTTTTGCAAACCTGCCCAAAGGCTGCTTATACCTCAGGAAAGAAGAGAAAAAGAATATACAACCAGGACATAGGAAGAAAAAAAAGATCAGTTTACACACAGACCTGATTAAAAGTTTATCTTCCTTGTGAATTAGGGAGAAATGTTAAGTGTGTCCCCCCATTCTATCCTGGCCTGCAATGGTGAGAAGTGCCTGTTTACTCAATGGAGGACAAGATCAAAAAGTTAGTATCAGGAAAGGAAAATAATAAAGTAATAACATGCTTGTGACTCAGTGCTGTTGAGTCCTTTTACTTCAGAACTACTTTAAAAATGACCAAACACTTGATTACAGTCAACTTGCTGTTTCTAGAAGCAGGAAATTGTGGGCTACTGCCTGCAGTAAGCAAAGATAATCTCTCTTCCCCTAAAGAGCATTCAGCAACGTGAAAGCAGCAGTCACACCTTATATTATCATTCCATTTACCTTGACAACTTCTAGGATGCGGACTGCGCTGGCAAAGTCATTTAACCGCCTGCAAGCTCTCAGAGCTGCATCGATGATTTTTGGTTCCGGCACCAGGTCATAACCCACGAGTGTATTTATGCCTATGGATATAAAGAAGTAATAACGTTGTCAACAGTTCATCATGCAAACAAAAGAAACCGACTGGACATGGCTTACCCCACCTCACCAAAGCATCAGGTATGCACCAATTTTTTAATACAGGTCCCTGAAAATCATTCATCAGTGTGAATGATCTAAACACTCCAAATTAGCCCCTTCTCAGCATATACCGAATGCCAGTGAAGTCTATGGTATTACTGATTTTATTTTTATTTTTGGCAATACAGCTCAATTTACAGAACTTACATGGGTAAGGAGCTTTCTAGATAACACTATTTCTGCTCCCAAGCAGTCCAGCAAGAACGAATTGCTTCTGGTCATAATACTATTGCTGAGCAGTTGGATTTTCTCCATATTACTGTAATTTCATTCGACGCACCTTTCCTTAGCTCCCAGGCATCAATATCTGGCTTGTTGAAGTACGTCACCCAGCGAGCATCAAATTCTTCATCTGATTCTTGAGACCCATGAGAGTAGCACCGGGCATACAATGCAGCTGCGTGAAGGAAGGAAGGAAGAGTTTGAGATGGAGCAAAAGAGAAAAGGAAATGGAGCTTGGTTTAGCAACCAAGAGCTATAAAACCATGTATTTTCACTCAGTACACAATCTGGATAAACATTGAGTTAGTAGAGCTTATTTACTATCAGTTGCTTTACTTTGTTGCAAAGGGTTTAGTTTCTATTTCAAAGTACAGACTTTCAGAGGACACTCCTTCAGTCACAGCAGGATTATTCAGGAGAGACAGGTGGAAATGCAAAAGAAAATCAATTTTATATAACCAGTCTCCACAAAGTTTTCCAAGTCCCTTGTATTACTGACACAAAGGACTTTTACCACAGAACTAAGCAAACTAGAAAATTAATTTTTGTGCTGAATTCTCATTTATAGTATTTAAAATTAACTCAGCAACAGACACTCTAACATAGGCTCAACACTACTCAAAACCACAGGGTTTACACCTGCAATGGATTTGGCCAAATGAGTCTATACATTTCTCCAATTAAAATAAATACCCTATTTTACTTTAGAGCAACTTTCCAATGTATTCAATTCCTGAAATTGCTTAATAACTGATTTTGTAATCCAGGAACTGTCTGTGGTAGATGACTCAATAGTAACAAGTTCTTTGATTCAGTCACAAGTTCAGAGCTGATGAAGACTTGTTTTAAAGCCATTTTGCATGGATGGCTTTAGAACAGCTACATAGGCCCTCAAAGAGGCAATGAAAAAGAGATTTTTCATCCAACAGAATGGTAAAAAAGTGAAGAAAAGAAAAATACTGCTGTCTCCCTACTTACTGAAGATAAAAATCTTGTATCAAAGTTATAACAATGCTATTATTTTATACTAAATAACTGGCTTTTTTTTTTCCCCAATTACACACTTCAAATCTATCATGCTCAACTAAACTGACTTCACATTTACAACACCTCCCAGTCATTA